>CAJNIZ010000716.1:0-31160 GCA_905231905.1 Symbiodinium pilosum | reverse complement strand
GACCGCATGCTCTTGGAACACAAAGGTTATTATGGTTTGGGTGTGGATGCTCTGGCGACCGTATGCTCTTGGAACACGATGGTTTGGGCATGGATGCTCTGGTGACCGTATGCTCTTGGAACACGATGGTTATTATGGTTTGGGTGTGGATGCTCTGGTGACTGTATGCTCTTGGAACACGAACGTCATTATGGTTCGGGTACGGATGCTTTGAGTACGGATGCTCTGGTTAGTCGCATGCGCTCGAAAACAGACATGATTATGGTGTGGGCGTGGGCTAAACCTGATCCAACAACAGACCGAACAACATACCAAAATGGGGCTCGGTTATCACGGCGCTTGCTAGAATAACTATGACATTGATTATTCATGCTAGTACTCTTGGTCTAAACTATTAGTGATATATTAATATCATTTTCTACTATTTGTGGCATTGTTATCATCAGCTTCAGACGCTTTCGGAGGGCTCCGGAAGAAGCCTTCCCAGTACTAAAGTTGTACTACAAAGTGGCCGAATTAAAGCTCGGACATCTTCGGCCACCGAGAGGGTCGTCGATTCTAAATTAAAGAGAATTTGCAGACACTCCCTGCGCCAGCGCTCCGACCCGCCGAAAACACCGATAAGGCCCTCGAATCAGAGCAGATTTGGAAGGACACTCCTCATGCCATCGACCCGACCCGACCGGGCAAGAACACCGAGAGTGTCGTCGATTCCGAATAGAATTCGGATGACGCTCCACGCACCATGCGCTCCGACCTGCCAAAAAAAACACCGAGAAGGTCGTCGATTACGAGAAGAACTCCGCGGACGCTCCACATGCCAGCGACCCGACACGCCATGCGCCTGAAACATTCATCACGTGCGCGCAGAATTCCGAGGATGCTCCACGCGCCAGCGTAACGACACGTCGTGCCCACTGGGAGTGTCCTTAATTCCGCGGGAAATTCCGAGGACGCTCCACGCGCCAGCAACCCGACATGCCAGGAGCAAAGAAAGGGTTGTCGGTCGCGCAGAATTGCGAGGACACTGCTTGAGCCAAAGCAATTTTGGCGAGGTGCGGCGCAGCTGCCGCCGGCCGTACCCCGTGCTGTTAAGACATATTAAACTCAGCAGGAAACACACCATGTTGACCCGATACCTCCCGACGACCGTCCATGAAACCATCGAAACAGCAACCCATCCTATACTTCACGACGACCTCATAATCCGGGACCGCCTTCCATCAGAACAGCATCAGGCCGTCCTATGATCCCATACCTCACGCCAGCCTACATTCCAAACCTCACGTCAACTTTTCACTACGATTATCCATCACCATCATCACATCATCCTATTATTGCGTTCAAAACACCACCATCAAGTCATCCTATTCAAACGGCCCTCGGACGGCCCTCCTCTGAACAACCCTTCGCCAAGCTTTCGGCAAAAAGATTCACATTACCAAGATCATGCCCGAAAGGACCCCTTTAAACCTCACCATTGACCCCATATGTTTACGGGCAACCTCAAGTTTGAGCTCACAGAGCCACGAGGCGACCCTCAACTTCGAATCTCTAACGCCAAGGGCTGGGGACTGAAGGTCTGAAGCTAACTGCTCAGAACAAAGCTTGGGAATTCCTAGCGATATGGTTTGCTGAATATAGCTTGGGACAGGGCTTATCGTCCCCGGTGCTTCAAGTTTTTGAAATAAGTAGCTTTGGAATTTGTGTGACAAAAGTAGAAGTCTATGGCAACCCCAAGGCCATGAGGTTTATGCATGCATCACCCCGTATCCTGCGCTAGAAGAATCAGCTGTTCCAGACTTTCCACCACACCAGCGTCATCAGCACGACGCAGGATGTGTGGTAGGAGGCTGGCGCAGAGGCATGGGTCAGTCATCCTTTGCCGGGCTTTCCGGAATTTTGACTTTGATTGGGCTTCACGGGGGTCGGGCGGGCCAGCTTAAAGCTGCGGTCTGCGAACAAAATTCAGGGTTTGGTGATATGGTCGAGGCTGAGGGTTAGGGAGATAGGGTCCCAAAGCCATTATATTGCTCTTGGCGCCCTAGACCCTACACGTTGGAGCTAGAAGTCAGACGGGTTGTGCTTGCTTGGGCTTGGGAATCCTAGTTCAAGTTACATACCAGAAACCAAAACCTCTCCTCCTGTACCCAAAACAACATATTCCTATATGTCAGTACCAGAAAGAGACGCTGCTGTGGATAAGCTCCCAGATTCTTCTGGAGGATCTGCCGCTGTCTCTTGGTCAGACGGCCAATTCGCTCCTGGCATTCAGTCAACAAGCAAATCTAAGGTCCAAAGCATGGGATATGAGCATTTGCACTTGGTGTTGCTGCATACCTTGGTAAACCCCATTCTGTACCCTCATGGGTCCCGAGAACCCCACAGAAGCAAGATAGAGGGCAGTGGGAGCTGTGGTTTGCAACCTTACAAAAAAACTCTTTGTCAATACATCTAACACTCTTTGGGTCCCACTCATTTAAAGCCCAAACACTCCATTATGCACACTGCTTTTGTGTTAGCTAAAAAAGAATAGCGGAGGTGACGCGTTCTGCTGAAGGTAAAGGATTACCAAGCCCCACCTTTTGAGTAGAGGTTCAGTCAATCTGATGTGTGGTACGACATATGGATGACCTCAAGCTCAGGATCAGGCCCCACCTGTGGGGTCTAGCGTTCACAGTTTGAGTTAAAAGGCTCAGACATAACAAGTATACATAGCGGGCCACTGTTCCTCAGCCCAAAATCGCTTGCAGTTCACAAGTCTGCACGAAGGTCGCACATGAGGTCGCGCCTAAGGTACCATACATACTAGGGGCCATGTTATCGCCAAAGAAACCTAAAAGGGACCGAAGAGATTCACCACCGCCTCATCCTGCCACACGGCACCACAATTTTGAGGCAGGCTTCTGGACAACTGTAGTGACTGCAGCGGTGCCGTGCCTTGACTTGTGGCTTGCACGGGATGAAGAAAGACCTGCTGCCTTCAAAAGGGCCTTTGATTGTTCGGCTGTCAGCTGCCCCAACGGCAGCCTGAGCTTACGGCACACAGCCGAGCTGTCGCCGCCGAACTGCGGATGACACAACAAGATCACAGAGCCATCCCGTCACATCAGCAAAAGTGCTGCATCAACACAGGACGCAGCGAGGAGGATTGGACTGTTTCAACATTTGTCATCCCTCAAAACATTGGCATTCCCTTTCATTTCTTGAAAAACCCGGACCTGCCAGACGAGCAGATTTCTGCGTAAGCCCCCGTGAAGGCTGCTGCCTTCGTTGCGCCATGGATGGCCCTTGTCCCGTCTGCGAACAGAACCACTACAGACTATCAAACAAGTTCCCGTAGGTTGCATTTATACTTGTATGCCTTTCACCGCCTTGCCTTGTGCTCAGGGGCATTGCGTCGATTGCGGTCACACCTTCAAACTTGCAGTTTCTGGCTCCCAGCCACTGCCAAGAGATCTTAGCCGGATCGAACTGTCTGAATGCTATACGCCTTGTTTTTGATCTCAGGGGCGGTGAACAAGTCACCCACAAGCAGACGTTCTCCCCACCGTGTGACTGTTCCCGCTGGGCTGAGAGCAGCTTCGCCAGAACTGGCCTGGAGCTCGACCATAAAGAATATGCAACACAGCCCAGGATGGTGCCACCAAGTTCGCGGTCTCTCCAGACCACTTCACTGCCAGATGCGAGCGCGGCAAAATGCTCGTGCAGTCAACTGGACATGACTGACATGATTGCTTTGCTTCTCCACATAGAAGCTGCAGGTCCGTAAAGCCCCCAAGCGATAAATGTCCCATCCTGTCGAAGGGCTGCGAAAGCCTTCCGCGTTTGTATCAAATCAACATTGCATAGCTGGTCTTGTACTTTACTACAGTCTCTGCCACGGCATGCCACAACGGTGCCATCAAACCGCAAGCAAGCAATGCAGAACCTGTCGTGGCCACCTGAACAGCCTGCGCAGGGGCCATCAATTCTGCACCATCCTGCATAGCTAGTGATTATGCCCCTGACCGGCAGTTTTTCAGATACCCTGAGTAGCCCACGAAAATGTGCGCATTTTTACTGTCCTTCCTTCGTAGTTCGACCTCTCAGTTCACGAGAGCTCAACATCTTCACTGCTTGGGAATGTCACCCGGACCAAACTGCTCAATATAGCCAAATTTCGAAGCGACTGCTAGTTGCAAAAGAGGAGGGCTACCAAGGTTTCAGTGTTACTGCGCTTGATGTTCAGGCCTAGCAGGGTTTCAGCCCGCCCTTCCTTCGAACCCGAAGTCTCCAAATTCTAAGCGTTGGACCTTCAGCACTGAATCCCTAAACATTCGACTCTCAGCTTCACAACCCTCAACCCCAAAACCCTTCATTCCCAGATACTGCTGGCTCCTGATGTGGATGGTGGCAATGCTCACAAGCGTTGCCCATGTGGCAGCCCGTGCCGTGGGCCAAGTAAATGCACGGTCTCCTGGCACCAGACCAGCAGCAACTAGAATAATTAACAAGAAAGAACTGGAAAGTCATAATTCCAACATCTGAAACTGACCTAGAAACTCTGCGAAAGATAAATACACTTGAAAGGACATCACTCGGCAATGCATGTGGCAGCTGCTTCTGTCAACATGGGGCATGCAAGCTTCAACCTGGTTCTATCTCAAGCAGACTGGGGGCAACCCCAACATGCTAGAATGCATACTTGAAGGACTTGCAGGACTTATCAAACTTCACTTCTAGGTCGTGTAAACTGAATTTTCAAACGAATCACACCCTCCAGCCGGCAACCTCCAGGCTAAAGCCCAAACCTGATAGCACTCCCTTACTGCAAGGGGGTGCGGGACATGGCGGGTAAGTATGGTGGGGCGTATATCTTCTACCTCAAAACAAAATATGCTCACTTCCATGACAACTTGATCATACACCAAGTCGCCCGAATCTTCCAATGCAAGCAAACAGTATACATGGAGTACTTCACACAAATGCAAGTGGCTGATGCCTAGACCCAAAATCCCACATCCCAAATCCTAAGCCGAAAGCTCTAGACATTCAATCCCCAACCAATCCCACATCCAAAATCCTAGGCCAAGAACTCTAGACAGTCAATCCCCAACCCTAAGTCCTCAACCCGGAAGCCTAAACTCTGATCACCGCTCCTGCAGAGTTCCGGGTGCCTGGGTCCATGCGATGGGGCTTGAGTGGGGTTACGGCCTATAATGTTAAGGTGTTGTGTTTTAGTCTAGGGCTTGAGAATGGTGGGTGTACGGTTTTAAGTCGAAAGGTTTGTGGCATTAGGATTGAACTGTTGCAGTTGAAGTGCGGCTAAAATAGTTGGAGTTCACGGATAGAAGGTTTTGTGTTGGGGGTAGGTTTGGGGTAGAGGGCTGTTCTCCGGGTTCTGAGTCCTAGACAAGGTGCGCCACTCCTACCTAGACAATGAAACCAATTTCAGCTTCTCGTAGTCTAGATCAAACAGCTGAACAATCCACCCTGGCCCTTCTCAATCTCTGCACATACCCAGAAATACTTCTTGCAGGGGAAACAGCAGAGTTGAGAGCGCAAACTGGTTTGGCGGAGCTGCCGGGACTGGAAAGCTTCGATCGCTACATGACCTCATCACCCCACATCCCTGAATGCGGATCTGAACCCTGAACCTCTCCTTTCGGGAATGACCAAGATGCCCGTGGCTCCCCGGATTGTCGTACAAAGCCTGTGCAGCTGCGTCAGCCTGCAAAGGCGCCGCCGCCTGCGCGGTGGGAGAAGAAGTCTATGCAAACTGAGGGCTTCTATTAGCCAGCAGCCGAGTATACCTACTAGCGAGTGCAAAGGCTCTCTACTAATCCACAGAGAATTACTTGACGTGATCTGCAGGTTCGCCGTAGGCTTGAATCACAGCTTTTAGCCTCAGCATTGATTCGCGTCGTCCTCAATATTCCGATCCGTTTTGGACTCTTTGTGGATTACAGTATTGAGATGTCTAGTTTTTAGAAATGATCGTTTGCTGGAATCTGGTTCTGACACAATCCCAAAAACAATTAAATGCTACCCACTGGGGCTGCATTACCCCGAATCACTGCACTTGGGAAAGGTCTCTTGAACTCAGGGCTGGGGGCTCCTTGTTGGGCATCGTACTTCCAGGGCTAACAACGTGGCCAACCTCTACCTACCAGGAATCCACAGGGACAAACCTTTATACATGTGTCATGAAAGTCTCCGTCAAGTTTACACCCGTCGATGTGTCGTTGCCGTCACTGTTGTTGCTGCTGTGGAACAATGGCGCCTCATGGCTGTGGCTCTGGTTGCAGTAGCAACAATGCAGTAGAGCAGCAGCGGCGGAAGTAGCAACAACGGTAGCAGTAGTGGCACTAGCCAGCAGGAACGGCAGTAGCAGCAGCTGCAGCAGGAACGGGAGTGGCAGCAGCTGCTGCCTTCGTTGTTCTTTGCAGATTTGAGGCTTTAGGCTCCTGTGCAGTTAGGATCGAGAGTTGCTGCAAACCTCAACCCTGTGCCCTCCCACAACCAGGAATTTCATGAGCCTGCAGAGACACACCTGTAGTCCCTCCATGACATCTGCATACCCGCAGAGTCCTCAAGGGCAGCCCCGGTTTTGAGAAGCCTTCAGATAGTCTCTACCCAAATTCCGTACATGTCTCCCTGTCTCAAGCCGAAATATGACAGACTTACCAACATCTAGGAGCCTTGTTGGTCACAAAGCCCCAGTTGAAAAAAAATCAAAAGACAGCTACATCTTATTTCCAAAATGTGCAAGGCCATGGTTTCATTGCAAAGGCCCTGCTGAACCCTACTGCCTCAGCCCTAGACCCTAGTGCACAAATCCTGCTCCATAAACCCTCAACCTCACGCTTGAAAGCCCAGAGAAGCCTGCTCCTCCTCTTGTTGGAGGGGGGGCTGAGTACTCCGAGCGA
Organism: Symbiodinium pilosum; assembly: GCA_905231905.1. Taxonomy (NCBI): domain Eukaryota; class Dinophyceae; order Suessiales; family Symbiodiniaceae; genus Symbiodinium; species Symbiodinium pilosum. Next base: position 24,249 of record CAJNIZ010000716.1, on the reverse strand, counting down.
ACTCAGCTGCCTTTTGCTTGCACCAAGGAATGACAGTCTTCTATCATGAATGTCTGACCATCAGTGAGTCAGACTGGCTAGGGGCGCACGTGCAGGACAAGCTCAGAGAAGGTGGGGCGGAAGCATTGGTTTCTGAACTTTGCGATTATTGGTATTCCACTCTTCTTATTATTGCTATCATTACGATTATTGCTACTGCTACTACTACTACTACTGCTACTACTACTACTACTACTACTACGACGACGACGACTACTACTACTACTACTGCTACTAGCCGCCCCCCTACCAACTATGTTTGCTTAAATGGCCAATGTAAATGTGGGGGAGGCGGCATTAGAAAACAGTAGTCAACATGACAACGAAATGCTTTCCACGAACGGTGCCCTGCTTTGCGAGCCTTACCTGACCATGGCTCCAAGAGATGCCAACATGGACACACTGTCATCAAAGATTTCGGGGGTACAGTCAAAAATGCGGGCCCAAATGGCGGTCCTATGGATCCACATTGGCTCGCCTCCAAAAAAGGCAAGAGAAACTCCATGATCTTGTTTAGTTGGAGCAGTTGGAGGAAGGCATTAAGTTTGGGGAAGTTGACTGGCTGGTTGAGCTCGGTTTATACGCAATTATCCCCACCCTCCCCCCACTCCCCCCCAAAGCTCTGCTAGTGACAATATCAACCAACATAGTTGGTAGGCGGGGGGCGCCTACTACTACTACTACTACTACTACTACTACCACTGCTACTACTACTGCTGCTGCTACTACTATTAGTACTAGTAAGCCCTGCGAGCGAGGTGCCGGTGGGGAGCTCATTGCGTGAGAGTTTTTCAAAATCACGCGCGCCAAAATATGAATGTCCTTCGGATAGTGATAGATCCCCTCAACAGAGACCCATGATATGGACCTGTGATTCATAAAACCTGCCCCCTGAAAGGGGAAGATTCTAAAAGGGGTATGCTGGTAGGCTCGTGATCTGCGTAGGCAAGGTGTTTGTTGACAAAACCTCAGGGTCTCGCCTTTGCAAGTGAACTCTGACCCATGAACCTTAGGCTTTAAGCTGCGATCGTAGCTTACGCACCCAGTAGGGAGAAGCTCATGCACTTCAACTAGCTGCAACAACATAAGAGCTTTTCAAGCAGCTTCTTGAGGCTTTTTCTGGGTCCTGTACACGCCAGCAAGCCTCTCACGAGCCCTGGCATCTCCGAAGCAAGTTTCACATGAAACATCTTTTGTGTGGTGAGCCCGGGTTGCACCCCTTGTAGATCACCTAAAATGACGAAATCCTTAAGTATGGCAACCCCACAATGAAGACCGCGACTGTGGTGGGCCCCATATGGAAGGGTCTGAATCAGCCTTTGCTATCCTTCAGAGGGACTCTCAGAACACGCTTGCATTTCTATATGAAGTACGAGGGTTGCAAACGTGCAAATATACTCCCGTGGAACCTTTGCCTTAAAGCAGAGGCAAACGATATTCTGACACAAACAACGTGCCCGAGGGCTTCGCAGTTTAGGGTGGGTCTGTCCCCATCTGGCCTGAACACGAATCATGCTAATGGTAGGAGAATCAGCAGCGGTCGTTATGAATGATTCTACTAATGATCTTCAGCATGTAAGATCAGCTATAGCGACACCAGCAGCAAGCAGAACTATGGCAGCGTGAACAGAATAATAGATCACGATTTGAGCGACCTGTGGTCCAGGCACTCAGACTTGATACTTGCGTAGCTGAACCCCGAAAGCTTCGAGCCTTGCCGGGAAGCGATTCCACATACTGCGACAACTCTGCGTCCTGCCAACATAGGCAGTTCTCAAAACGATGGCCCTTGGCTCGAACTCTCCAAGTGCATTTGATTGGGCATTCTACAGTAGGTGGAAGCGAGAGGGATCCAGATTTTGACAATGACTCCGGTGAGTGGGAGTCTGGCACGTAGGAGTCAAAACAAGACGCCCAGAGGTGTGGCATACTTGAAGTGCTCACTACAGAAAAACACTCATGCAACACTTTTAGGCAAAAATCCTGTCTCATCACCAGCATAAGCGGTGCAAGTCTCCTCCATGACCAATCATACATACCACTGGTGACCCCTGCCCCCCGTGTGCCTAAGCCTACGTCCGCCAGCATGCCAGTGCGTGAAAAGCCCCCTTCTAGAAATCTGCTGTCTTCCCAAAGTCCTCAAAAAATGCACTGGCACCATGAAAGCAAACTGAATTGTACGCAGCTGAAGAGAAAGGGGTTAAGATATGGTCTACGATGGCCATGGCAGGATTCTACAGGGAGCAGGGCTTAGATGCATGCCAGCCCAGGCCTGGGTGCACGTGCTCCAGCATGCCTTTCTTGAATCGTCAAAACACCAAACCATGCTGCATGCACAGCAAGCCCTAAGCAACCCCTGCACGCTAAAGCCTAGACCCCTAAAATGCTACCCCTAAACCCTTGCACTCGCGCACCTAGGAGAAAGTAAGGCGTGAGTCGGGAAAGGTAAAAAGCCAATCGGGAGAACGGAAAGGCGTCAGCTAATACCCAAGATATTTGCCTGAATCCTGTGCAGAGACTGCTTCAAAAGCTCACTGTAGCAGCGGCCTGTACTTGGCCTTACCTCTGCATTTTCTTTCTTCTTATCGCAAAGTGAAAAGGGGGTGGTCTTGACATATGTGTGTACCTACCTTTGCCTTAGTCACTCATCGCAAAGTGATAAGGGGGTTGCGCAGACATATGCACGCGCCTGGCTTTCCCTCTGTCACTTCATTTCGCAAGTTAGTGGTCGTAACATGCTTGTACTTAGCGTTCCCTCTATCACTAGCCTCTGTGTAACGTAAGGTGAAGTAGGGAGTGGTTTGAACCCATGTCTGCACTTGGCTGTCCCGCGGTGTTCACATACGTGTGTACCTGCTTTGTCGGAGTCGCAATCTTTTCCTGAGTCGCCGTGTGTTTCCCGACTGGGTGTCCTTTTCTTGCCTCGTGCCTGTTGTTTTTCCTGACTTCTGCAACTGCTTTTCCTGACTGGCGCCTTTCATTCTCCCGACTCGTAATATTCCTTTAACTGACTCGTGCCGTGTCTTTTTCTTGACTTGTGCCTCTTCTTTTTCATGACACGTGCTCTTCTTTATCCTGACTCTTGCCTCCTTTTCCTGACGAGTGCTTCGTTCGCCTGTCCCCGCACTGAACCCTACACCCTACAACTCTAAATCCTTAACATTCTATCGGCACTGCGAAGTGCGGTGAATCTGCATGAAATCATAAGCCCTGGAGCCCGAGGCCTGCGATCCTGAAACCCCTATACCCTACGCTCCTTTCAAGCTATTTCCACCTTCTTTTGAAGTGCCCCATTAAACCCTGACAAGCTACTCAAACCCTAACACTCGTCCCACCCGCGAGAACCTCTCCTGGATGGCTACCCCCTGCACCCTTCCCCCACTACACCAAATAACTGATGACGATATATTGTGAATGAGATCACATCTATACCCAAAATACAATAGCCATGGACTAACTGGCTCTCAAAAAGCGACCCCTTGATGTGTGGACATCCTCATGTACAGCCTGAAGCCCGCTCCTCTTGAATGGCAAAAGGCGCAACTCCTCTGTCGAAAGTGGGGAAGGCAGGGCAGCTGCGGCTGTGCCTCACGACAGCAACCGGCGAAACCTTCCAGGGGATGAAAGGGGGCGTCCTGTAAGGGTGATAATGTGGTCTGTGGGGGGAATCCCGGTTGTCGGAAACCCACATTTAGGCACAGTTGATACTCAAGATCCTGCCTGACCCTAAGTGAAGTATACCTTGTGAATTATGGCATTCTAATACGCAAACCTGGGCGCAGACTTGATATCACGTTTAGGACTCAGTGCTTCATTGGCCTGTGGTTGAAGGTTTGGGGCGTAGGCTGGCGTTCCTCAGAGGCCGACACCTTTGTTCGAATCGTAAATTCACACCTCACATGCGTTTGCAGACGTTAGCCTCATCAGTGACCTGTAAGAGCTGGCTTGGAAATTGAAACAACTTGCTTGGAGGGCCCTCTGAGCAATTGTGTCAACTGTCTTGCTGTCAGAAAATCCTACACGTACTGGCTGCTGGCCGAAGGGAGTGAAGCGGTGGGGCCGAGAACATAGCAGGGAACAAAAGAAGGAGAGCGCTACGGTCACTAGCTAGCTCATGATTGTCCGCGCCATTGTTTCCTTCAGTCACAACAAGCTATCAGACAGAAGGAATCTGACCTGTAACAAGCTGAATTTCAAAGCGGATGCTCTCATATGCTGGCCGCTGGCACGTTCCTTGCATTCAGCGACGATGATGGAACATGACCTTTAAAGGCTTTCGAAGATTGGCTCACAAACAAGATGAGCCTGGGCCAAGGAACCGAACCCTAAGCTCTTGAGTGTAAGCTCCACCTGGGGCTTCTTGGACTGTGAGCGCAGAGGTCGACACAAGAACCTATTCCCTGAAAGCCCTCAAAGAGAAGCGTCTACTGTGCAGGCTTGTTTGGCCAACAGCCTCGTCGATGAAAGTGAACCGGTAGCACCTCAGCTTATTTCTCTTTTACTATGTTGCCTGCCTCTACCACAATCCGTACGGGTAGGATAGGTACCAGTTGTGTCCTCCTTCAATCTACAATAAAGGTTTAGGGTTGAGGTGCGAGCGCACACGGCCGCAGCATCGGAACGCATTCAGTTCATGGCTCAGGGAAGTTGGAAAGTTTAGGGGAGCTTAGGGAAGTTGAGGAAAGTTTAGAGTGTGAGGTTTAGGATTCGGGGGGTCTGGCCTTTCAATCACTTTCAGGCACGTGACGGTCTGGAACTCCATACACATACGCGTGATTGTCAACCATCAGCTCTCCGTACTGCGCAAAGGGTTCCCGAAACAGAAGGCAGGAATTTGACAGCTACCCAGATGCAAAGCTGGTCACCTCTTGAAACAGATATGCAATGGCTAGTCGAAAGATGGGGTCCAGAACCACCGAAGACGGCAATTTTCTTTCTGGTTGGTAACACGGAAAAACGCGGAATAATTAATCTAGGTATGCTCGTACGGGACTGTGAAGGGAGTTGTACACTTCTCCCTCCCTAAAGTGCGCGCCAGGCTAAGGATTCCACAAGACACTCCCCAGATTTCGACAAGGAGCAGTGACATCATGTGCGCTTCAAAGGCAGCCGGCCGCGCAACACGGGAGATCTGAATGCTCTTCTTGCGCCAGGCGCTGCGGGGATCAATCCAGGGCTCAGGGATTTAGCGAATTAGGGTTTGAACGCTTTGGATTTCCAGGGGTTCCGATTTCGGATTTGAGGTTGGGGTGGCAAGCGCAGTATTGGATCGCACAAGTACTTGTCACCCTACTTTTTGAGTTGTTTGGCTACGCGCCGGCATAGGGTAGTTTACCCCGCTTCGGATGGTCTACCATGATTTCAGGATGTTTATGGATGCGAAGTATTGTGAAGATTGGTAGTAGAGCTTCCCCACGTTCCTTTGGAGGGTTTGGATTTAGGGGTTGACGGCTTCGGTTTGGAATCGAAAGCTCCAGATCAAGCTCCCAAACCTTGCCGAGTTCTGCTTCCATGCTTCCTAGAAACAAATCCCAAGTAACAAAACGTCCGACAAGATGCTAGTCCCCGTTGTGGAGGCTTCTACAAACCGAATTCTAGTCTCTTGGTGGCAATCCAGACTGTCAGCTCCCTTCCAGAGTTCGCATATCTCTTTGGGGACTACAAAGCATAATATGGTTCATGGTTCGAAGCATGCACGTTCACGTCCTATTCTAGTCCTAGGATCACTGCTCGCCCACTGCTCCCCAACTCATTCCCTATATCACCCCTGGAGTACAATCCTTGATGTTCCGGTCGCAACCCTTTTTGCCATGGACGGTTCGCGACTCGAGGGCCTGCATCTATTAATTAGGGAGTAAGATTAGCCTCGGACATCGTGGAACTCAAATCATCATGCGAAGAATTTGAGAGAGAGTTAAAATTTTGGCACCCTTCGGGGATGGGCGGCCCTCCTACGAGGATCTGAGTGCAATCGCAGTGTAGAGGAGGGTCCAAATGTGGAAAACTCGCACATGACACCCAGGGACTCATCACAAGTATGCCAAGCGTCCACCTTAATCAAATGTTGCTTGCCAGAAAAACTGCGGAGCGTACACCCGAATTGTGGCCCAACCTAAGCCCGAAGCCCTAAACCCCACTCCGGCTAGATTGTATTTCTTTGAATGTAGATGCTGAGATGAGGGCCCGGAGGTGCGGCGCAGAATGAGAGGCTTGGCGTTGCCGGGATTGAGGTTTTAAGTCTGGATTGTGAGGCTGCCGGCTCTCGCGCTTTAGGTCAGGCGTTGATAGGGCATGTTTACCAGCTGGAGATGCAGGGTTGCAGACCTCAAACTCTAAGGCAAGAACTCTGCATGTACACTCTGTAAAATATCTTGACAAGCTGCCGGATGGTCTTGACTCTTGTCGTGCCTCTGGGCACCAACTTAAATCAAAGCGGCTAGTCTCCCTCCTGGAGTCGGGGTCCTCCTGGCTTTGTTGGATGCATCTGAGCCCACAGGTCTCGACACACGCTTCCAGAGAACTGTCATTAGTCAAGGCGAGTGTTCCTTCTAGGCTCAAATGGCATCTTTCCTTAAATAGGCATGCTTTTAGCGATCCTTCGCGTATGAGCAGACTACGGGTGCTTCTTGTGGATGCGATCGACATCCAAGCCGAGAGAAAATGGTGCTCTGCGCGAACTTTGTCACGACGGCTTTCCGATTTGGGCTTTCCTTCACGCAGCTCTCTGCTTAGGCCCCAAGCCCAGCTGACACACTAAGCAGCAATCATTCCCTACACTATCCTCATAACTCATAATAATGCTACCGTCATTCTTGCTCGCACGCATGCCAGGACTCGCCTCTTTTGCAATTCCAAGAGATAATAGTCGGCAGAGGGGCTTGGCCCTAAACCTTTAACCACTATGTCTAAAGAGTTGTCAATCCTAGCATTGGGACCTCAACTGTTGGAGTCAGGCTTCTGGTGTGTACGACTGTTTCAGGAACATTGGGATGTCATTCGGAAGTTCAGGCGCGTGCTCAACTTCTAACAGCTGAGCAACCAAACATACGGTCTGGGACACAGATTTCAGGCGCCAGGACACAAGTCAGTCAGGGACAGTCAGAAGTGAGTAGCTTACAGCTGGGTACCCAATGCAAAGCTAGCAGAGGGAGGCTTTTGGAAACTGCCTGTAATCCAAACAACCGCATTTGGCTGATGCACTAAGGAATTCCAAGTTCGGCTTCCTGTTCATCATATGGTTTGGCTTGAGGTTTAGGCCTTAGCGTCTTGAATAGTCAGCGAACGCTTCCGTGAAAGCAAGCGTCCGGCAGACTCTGCTTCGAGGATTGCGGCAGCTTGTCTCAAGCATGGCTACTATTCTTTTGTTTGCCAGACGATTATCATGAGCAGCAGATGTCAAAGAGCTCTTAGGAATTTGGATTGAGCATGCATGGCTGCACAGTAGGGCCTTTGGCATAGCTGGAGCCCTAACTCAAACCAAAAACCTGGCACAACTTCCGCAGTCTCCTGCAAGCAAAATACTCCCCCTCAGTGACAACGGTTTCCTGCTCTAGGATGCTGCAGAAAAATGATGTTGAGGCATGCTTGCCGTATGGCATTGTTTAGCTAGACAAGGACTATCCTGTAATGGTATCTAGAATTTACTCTGAAGGTGTCAAAAACTGCATAGGGCGGTGCTAGGTACCACAAGTCCAAGCAATGTGCGGGAATCGGGGGAACCCTAGGTGGTGCTTACGGCTATCTTCATGCAACACGCCGCCGTGCGTAACAAGGGTTCCGACACACTATAAAACCTACCTCCGTCCTCTTCAGCGAGTAAGAAGTTTAGGGTTCAGAGTGGAATGATTCAGCAACCCTTCATAAGATAACTTGGTCGTGGGACAGCAGCTCGTGCAATCCAATCTCAGGGCTGTGTACATTCATGAGATCGGAGAGGGGCCCGTAAGGTGGTTGGCCGTGCTCATTCCAGCTCTTCATGTGGCTTTTGGCAGTTCTTCAAAAGGGCCCCCAGCTCCGTTTCACAATACGTGTCGGTTCCTACAAAACCTCCACAGAACCTCAGCTGTCTTACGCACAGTCTGGGGATGTCTGGGATGTATGATTTGGAGTTGAGGTCTTAAGCTTCGGGCTTTCAGTTCAAGTTTTAGGGTTTACGGCTCGGAGCTTAAACTGGCTGGAGTCACTATACGGGTCCATACTGAGTGCCATCACTTCACAAGAACAAAAAAGCAAAGCCGCTATGCTCTATAATAAGGCTACCAAGGCCATGTAGCAAAGGACACACCCTCCTCTGTTTGGGTAGTTGGGCTTGCGGGAAGAGAGATGAGATCAAGGGTTTAACAGTCTAAACAGGAAGAAAGTCATGATCAATGGCCTCCCCTTCGTTTGTCAGTTATGGTGTGACCCTACAGATTACAGGAACCTTGACCAGCTGTGGATGAAAAAATTGTTCACCACCTTATCTACCGTATGATCTGTTGCAAGATTTGTTTCATCCACCGACGGACACCCTACACAGTGCGTCATGAATTTGTGGGATCCTCTGCCACCAACCCGACAGCACAGCACAGACCACTATTCGAGATCATAGGGCAGTTGTAGCCACTCAGGCCGGATTTTGCTGCCTACAAAAACCCAGAAGAGAAAATACTTGCCACTATACGAGATGCCATGCCGTCCCGGCAACACCTGAGAAAAAGGCGCACTGTAGGTATAGCCTTCTCAACAACTGGCAAAACATGAAACGGAGAAGCCATACTCGTAGGGGCTCAGACTGCTTGACTTGCTAGAATTACACTCGCCCAGAACTGCAATCTAATTGGAATGAATGCCCGCATCTCAATCAGAGCTTCGAACGTTCTGCCCAAAAAGCCTACCTAGAAGTTCATGGCAAAACTTGTGGGGACATGCCGGAAGCCACCCGACCCTACCTGAAAGGTGCACGGAAGTTGTAATGAGAGAAGTCAAACGATAAGTTGATTTCAGAGGATTTCGATCTGTGTTTACCGCCCGAGCCCTAGACCCCGCAATCTCAGAGCAGGAAGCCTCCAAGGAGCTGTTTTCTTACAGTCCGTCTAAGCAAGCCTCGATCAACTTCAGATCCTTCAGCACCTTTGCTCGGACTTCTTTTGCAGTTTGGGGTTTTCACAATAGCGCAGCTTCCTAGGCCACTACAGTGTGTGTTGCAGTGCGCCTACTTAATTAGAAGATAAGTTGTCGATGCAGTGTTGAACTGACGGTTGGGTACTGTTCTCGATGTTGATGATGGATGTTGCTACTCCTGAGCTAAAAGAACAGCGATTCTCGTTCTCTTTTGGGAATCGTGCTACCCCTGGAAAGTAAACGACTGAGATGTGGTTTGTCAACCGTTCGTTTCAGCATCCCGGCAAGGAAGATCATTTGATGAATTCCTTCATGGAGTCTCCATAAAGGATGCATTTAAAGATGAGTATACTATGATTCAATAAAGCAGTCCAAAGCACACGCTGTCGAACGCGAGCATGTAGTTCCGATAATCCGTTCTCCGAATCCTTCAAGAAGACTGTTCAGGGCTTAGGGTTTAGGGTCGAGGGAAGTACCCAGATGACGCTTCTGCGCTCCTTACCACTGGAGAAATCATTTCCAGAAGGAAAATCTCAACATGTCCTAGCTTTTCGGAATCCAGTGGTAGATGAAGATGTCTGTTATCATTCCTGAACTCTGAACTAATGGTGCAGGAGGCTGTGGGCAAAATTCTGAACTCAGGTTGTTCATTACAGCTCCCAGGCTCCAGGCTAAAAAGCTGAAAAAGCTGAAAAAGCTGAATCTCACATGGTGCTGTCAGATAAAGATAGAGTTGTGGAATTCTAGGTCTCTGGTTCACCTGAGAGTCACAAGGCTATCAACTACACTACATCCCGGGGATCACAATGTCCACATACCGTAGTTCATGAGAGCTGTTGTTTATTTGGCCTCTGTCCCTGCAAACACTTCACAAACCCAGTAGAGAACCAAGCGTATACCGGCGTAGAAACCCGTAAGAATCCAAATCCAATATTGTCCACATGTTCAAGAGAGGAAGGTCCGCGTCCGGGTGCGCACGCTTGTATGGACCTCGATTGTTGATTCATTCTAGCGGTGGTAGGCATATGCTCCTCTTGTTCAGGTTTCGGACGGCATTTCAAGACCCTGCAACTGCACACACCATTACATTGATGATGAAGGCTCAGACTTCCCATCAGGAGGCATCACCGGTTCAAATGCAGGGGTGAAATGATCGAACAGAAACCATGGATGGGCGAACAAGCAAGTGGACAACCAGAGGATGGGCATATAGCTTTTGGTACAGATCTCTAGCGTAACTTCCAAGAAGAGCGCACGCCTGATGAGTAAGACTGTCAGCAGGGTCGAGCTGGCATGGACATGCGGGGACTACCAATACATGCAGTTCTTCTCGTACTTGGCTTCAGGCTTATCGATCCTAACCCCACAACCCAAAAAACATCAAACCTAACACTCGAAACCCATAGGCGGAGTCACTGGAGCTTCAAACATTTCAGGAGAGGACAGGGCTTAGGGCTTCCGTAGAAACAGATGAGAAAACATATGACCAGGGCACGCAGAGACCGCACGGTGGCAGAGACATTGTCTGGAGAGAGGTTCCTTTGGTGAAACCGGTTTGGTCTGCTGCGGAATTCAAAGGGGCGTGGGTTGGCGGGTAAAAGCTTGGGAAAGTTGACGCAACATGCATGCACCAAGAAAAAGGACAGGGATTTTGTCACCTGCTCAGGTAGCATTTCGGAATTTGAGCTGACATGCCTTGGTTCTGGAATCACGGAGGTGGGACAGTATGAGGGGCCGCACCAGCCTGGTGTATCTATTACAGATAGCCTGTGAGCTGCCCTGCCAAGGCACAAGGTCCCCTGTCTCAGCAATAGCAGTATGTTGCTTCCTTCTTCCCTAAATAGCAACAAGCAAGATTCTAAGATACGCGCTTAGCTGCATATGGAATTTCTCCGGGCATATTCAGCAGCCCAGAAAGGAAAACAAAACAACGGTCGACCTCTTAAACAGCTTGGACCTTCCCAGTAAGAGGTCCATACTCATGGGAATGGAACCAGGTAATGGTGAGACCTGAAGAGCTGTGAATATCGCCCCTTGTCATCCGCATGACTGCTCGCAATCCTCCACCCTCAATCTTGCCTAACTGGCAGTAAGCCAAACCTATAAGACCCTGCAACGACCTGATCATTTTAGAGAGCCCCATATTAGGAAGCCATATGGGAGGGAGTCTTAGGGATGCCTTGGGAAGGTTTTGGGGAGTTCTGGCTCCCCCATATACGGGGCCCCTTAGTCAAGGATTCCTCAATTGCAGCGTTGGGCAGGCAATGCTCTGCCAACAAGACAATTGTCTAAAATACCTTCTCCCAAAACAGAGGAAACCAGCCAAGGGGCGATGTTGCAAGAACCCAAATCACGAACCCTGCCAAAGAACACTGTATACTGCTTGAAGGAATCTCACATGGGCTGCCCCGCATTACAGCAACCTCCTGGTCCATCAGGACCATGGCTGCTGGTGCACAAGGGCTGTTGTCAACATCATGGGCCCTTTGGGGGGGGCCAAGATGTGGGGTGCTAGTTCACAGTAGTCGCACATCAGGCTCCAAACAAAATTGACAACAGAACTGAGGGAACAGGCCACATGGATCATGCCAAGGCATGTTTAAGTCCCGGAAACATGCAGAAAGTTATTAACTCACAGAACCAAGGAAAGCTTCACCTAAGCCAGCAGACCCGCACCCCAAAGGCAACCTCAACCCCTGACTCCTGACTCATTTCAGACGGGGCAAGTGTCAGACACTATTTCAAGAAGATTGGTAACGAGAGCATGCAGTCCTTGAAGATCTGGCAGCGCTATGAGAAACAAGTTGCCCAAGTGGACTCCAAAAGTTTTTCGGAAGTACGCAGCGCTTCTTGGTGTTCTTTGAGGCAACGATCCTGTCATATGGGATCTGCAAGGATGACGGGTCCCCGCTTTGAGAAAAAGACTAAAGCCGTGGGCATCCAAGCATCTTCAGGATCTTGCTGCTGACAGGCTGCATCATGCCTCCCAAGCTTTGGGGATCCCTTGTACCGCTTAAACGTTGCCCGAAATGAGAACAGCTCGTACAAGATGAGCAGCGACCAGTCTTGGTCATGCGTCCTACAGACACTCCTACCCTTTGCTGAAGAAGCTTGTGAGCTGGACTTGGGAAGACGCCCAGGCAGGGAAGCCCTCAGGTCAGGTCCCCCAACATGTTGAGACATTCTTTTGAAAGGAGCCACATTGCTGGAGACTACATAGCTGCTCTCTTCTCAGGTACAGACTAAGGCAAACCTACTTGAGTGGACCTTGGAGTAGATGAGTCCAGCTCTCGAACAGGCACGCTTTTATCTTTAGGCCAGCCTGTGATGTCGTACTTGTGGGCGAAGCCCAAGGACTCAATATCAACATCCTGGTTTGACATCTCATATGGCCATACTGGTTGCGCGTGTAACAGTTTAGGATCAGGGGCTACTGGATTTAGGATAAGCCTTTCAAGTTCAGGGCTGTTGGTTTACGATTGGCGTTGGGCAGGCGTGGCAAGCGCGGCGGAGGGCAACATCTTTCCTCTTTGACGTCTTCTTGTGAGCCCTTGCCTTATCGGCTCAAACTAGAACTATAGACAGCCAACTCTGAGAGACCGCGGATCTATTGTATCGCTTGAGGTGCGGTCTTGTCAAGCAACTTCTTTGCTGGCATGAGGATCCACAGGGGTTCCTGTTCGGGCATGTGGTGGGCGTTGCCCTGACGATTGTCCGTTTGTCTACAGTCAAATTCTTAAGGATCATAGCAGGAGGGGCACCCTTCAAGGAACCCCACATCCAACCCAAGACTGAAGGCTCAGGGGCAACGGCGAAAGGTTTGATTGAAGGATTGTGGGACCAGCTAGGCACCCCATCGGCGCCCGGGCCCGCAAGCCCTGGCAATCCGAAAATCGGAGCCTGCCAGCTAAGCCTCTTGTAGGTAGAGTCTAGGCTGGAAACTTAGGATGCAGAGTTTGGCAAAGGAAGCCTCAACAGAATGATTCACTTCCCTCTGCCTCCTGTACCGAGGCAGCATGGACTTTTTCGGACTGGCATCTTTGACAAGGCACAGTATTCATTATTCATGTCGTCAAAAATTCTGTCTATCTTCATTTGACACTGACATCTATGTGCAGCTTCCGGCTTGTTGCACTCTTCGAAGGTAGCTTCTGAGCCTCTGATAACGCAACAACAGCCTGGCACTTAGCACCCTGACCAGAAGCTAGCTCTTAGCGGCGTAGCATAGGAAGCTAACAGGGCCTACAAAGCTCAGAGTAAAAGGGCAAGGAAATTGGTGAGATCATCCAAAATCCAACACTTGTCGTGCAGTAGGGGGCTCCAAACTCAAAGCTTCCTGTGATATGTAAGTTGGACAGGGACACAGATGCCACTGATTTTCATGATGGCTTGGGCCTTAGGATTGTGGATTGTGTTTAGTCTTTAGGGTTAAGGTTGTAACAGCCTGTCACCCCTTCGAGCTCAACATCCTAGGTTGCTCCCGCAAAGGGGGTGAAGATCTTCAGCGAGACCACGCAGCCACAGAACAAGAATCAGACCCATCGGACCCTGGGTAGAACTCGTGAAGCCCTGTAAACATGCTTGACGAACAACTCAGCCCAGAAACATGACATGCACTGATGGAGTCTCGCCATGAACCACTAACCCACATACTGGAGCTTCACACTCTTCACACGTCCAACCCTGTCTAAACCCTAGCCCTAACACTCACCACAAGCCAGTGTCGTCGGCGACTTCGCCTGGCACAGATCAATGAGCACACACTCAAATTTTGAGGAAACTGGGAAAGCTCATCCGAAACTTCCAGTTAATGATCGTTTCCCAGACCCCCGAAAATGTGCTGCAGAGGAAGGCCGCCGTAACCCATGGAAAAATTAAATTTGATATGTCCATTTGAAGGATGCCTCATTGAGATGGCCCGGAGATGTACAGCGTGGGCTGAACAAAGAGCAAATCATAGACTATAAGCATAATTTACTTTTTACGGAAGATGTTTACGATTCTTCTGCGCTAGTTGATTTTCATCCAGGGTTGGCCATGGAAAGACCATGCAGCTTATTCCAAGCAGCCTTGAGCATCCTGGGGGTATAGTACAGAGGGTAGATTTGCAGGTGTTGAGCTACTATGCTTCGGTGGTTTATGCCACTTTTTGAGCAAAGTAAGATCACGGAACTCCACGTGCCCCCATGCTCACCAGAGATAGTCCTTCTTAATTACATCAAATACAAGGAATCACGCAACTTGTTGAGCCTGCCTTGAGGCGCATGGGTCTGCTAACTTCTAAGACCGCAGATGTGCGGACTACAAGACCAGGTCAAGTCGTGGTAGTCGTTGTGCCCCTTTGGGGGTTCCATGATGTTTGGAGGCTGTACATATACATATCTCTTGGCCTGTCCTCCTTTGCCTGAAAGCTTGCTTCGTCCCTTTCTGTCTGTGTTGTCCCTATGGAACTCTTCACTTTGGGCGGGGAGGCTGTTGGACATCACCCAGCAGTTCCCATTCACAGCAAGGGCCTGTGTACATGTATCGCAAAGCTTTTGCGACCACTTCAGGAGGTACGTCCTGCACAAAGCAGTGCAAAATTGCTGAATTAAAGACTGAGGTCGTGGGCTAGCTCTGTGACTATGCAGGCATCACAGAAGAGCAGGAATGTGGACCATTGAAAACGTGCTTCTGACAGGAATAGAAACTGAAACAGCGACGGATGCATTCACGATTACAGACAGCTAGTATTCTGATAGGCATCATCCTGTATGACGCTACATACCCAGTGGCGTAGCCTAGAAGTCATGGTACGTTGGTACCTCCAGGATCGTGCATTGACAGTGCTGCTCATGGCAACAGACTTGGCTGTAAGACTATCATACCGCAGTTTTCCAACGACAGGTCTCCCTTGAAAATCCTAGCGACGTCTGGGGAAGCCTAGGGGATGATGCACGTCCTCTTGTGAGTTTATGTGAGGAATTGTAGGGGTTGTTTGGAGAGACGCCCAGAATTGACAGAAACGCCTGGACAACAACTGGCACGACTTGGGGTCTTGGGGAATGGACTACTACTGGGTGTGTAAGTTTGGGAAGCTCCTGCCAATCTGTTGTTTTTATATTATCTCTCGCTCCGATAGTTCCATAAGTGTTCCTTGCTTTGGGGAAAATGAAAAAATGGAGTTGAATTACATCATTGCTTGAATAGGATGATTCATCCATGAATCTATGAGTACTGTTTACATTGGCACATGAGGGGACAAGGTTTCCTTCCCGTTTCTCATCTCCCGGCCCACAAACCATCTTCGCAACATCTCCCTCATAGCTGCCTGCAGATCCGGAGCAAGTTCAACCTACATAGGGGCTCCTGTATGGCCTAACACACTCCAAACAGTAGCATAAGTGGAGGTCGAGTTGTTCTCACTTTAATTTGACCCTTGCCGTTGCTCATCCCTCGAACTCAGCCCCATGCCTTCAACCCATTTCCTATTCAAATCCAAGCCCTGCCAGAATCCCAAAACCTGTGCGGCCTAAACTCTCTCTCGCGCCTCGATTGTTATTCTTCCAGTGCAGGCTTCTTTCATTTCCTGGGCGATGATCGCATAAGGATCGTGTGTTGACCCTTCCTCCACGTAACAGCTAAACACTTCTCTCGAGAAGGGCCCCATCATCTGTGTATATATCTCTATGCCCAGACAAGTGTAAGAAACTTCCGGTTTGGGCTGCGAGGCATGCTGTCTGCCTTCATCATGGAGAACACCAACAATCATGATATCCGACATACTACCAAAGGCAATAAAATCATGATCACACGCGCTGCTCTAATCGCAGGCGTTACCCTGGAATGCACCTGCTCTAGGCTAGTGAAACTCCCTTAGCACTCCCAGGGGTATCCAAGGGGAAAGACGACCTGCTGCCTGCTTGTAAGGTTTTTTGTTGGCTAGCTTTCAGATTTCAAAAGCTGCTGTCTGCAAGTTACAGCGCATAGATGATCGCTACCCAAGGTTTTGGAGCAAATGCCAAGACAGTCATCTTGCACACCTGAAAGGAGGCATGGTTCAGCTATCAAGAGACAGGCCCGCTGGGTTTCGAATGGCCTCCACAGTCAAGCCCAAGATCCTGGACTTCTGCACGTCAGATCCGCAACAACATAACCACCTTGTTTGGTAACTCCGACGTTTGAAGGTCTTGACAGAAAAACCTTTGAAGCGTCGAGCCGTGCTTGCACTCTTGCAACACGGCCACCTTCCAAAGCTTTGTAAGATTGCTTTAGCCTGTAGGTCCATGGCTGCAGGTCTCTTTCTGAACCAGAACAAAAATGTCCTCAAGCATGCGTATGCAAACCCCTGAGGCATAGCGCATTTTTCCCTCTTGAATTCGCGTGCAACTACCACGCTACGTTATTACGCGGACCATCGCAGGTGTGTGAGGAACTGCTTCCCTGACCTGTTGCGAACTAAATTGCACGGCATGAGTATAGAGTATACATGTCTTCGCTTGGGTACACCATTCTGTGGATGCGCAAACCGAGATCAAACCATAAACGGGCCCAACCCGCCATCATAGAATGCTCAACCTCAACTCCTCCAGCCTACACACCAGGTTCGCGAACTCCTCTTATTGAGATCGTTCAACCCAATACCCCAAGGAGCTTCAACACCTCTTTCCTGCGCGAAAATGGCGCTGCCAAGACCGGTCAAACAGGCCCTGCTGCCTGCCGAGGCGAGCCCAAATTCCAAAACCTTGCCCTGAAAACAGCCAAAAAAAAGAGGAATCCCATACGATCTTCCGGAAAACGAACCCGCAAAGACTGCGAGCTCCCAGCCCTAAACCCCACTAAATGTCAAGACCGTAGCGCTCAGGATCATTACCTCCAGACTGTAAACTCTAAAGCCGAATTGCTTGACCCTAATCCCAAATTCTACGCCAAAACCAGAAACCTTGAAAGCCTGAATTCTCTAGCCCCCACTGTAAGCTAAGAACCTGAAACGCCAACACCTCACCTTGTGACCCGCTCCCCTGTCAAAGCCCCAAGACTCTAGATCCTGGATACAAACTCTGGATCCTACACCCCGAAGCCTGAAGAAAAGATGGCTGGGCGTCTGCTTGCAGCATCTTCGCAAAGACCGGAGATGCAGAGGCCAATACTAACCTGTGGGCTGGGAAACCTTGGCTGGCTCTGCAAAGTGAAGGGGATGTATGACGTTCTAATTCAGATTCTATAGGCATATTGCAAACTGAGAGGAGGATCCCTCTCTGCGCTCCAACAATGTCAACAATCATAGGGATGGGGCCCATCGGGTACGCGATCTGCATTGGGATTGATGGGTCATACGTCCACATCCTTTTGGTTAGCAAAAGTATCCTGCTTTCGTGTCTGCACGTGTTCGTCTTCGCATGCGAGTTCCTGGCTCCTAGGCTTACGCTGATGGTCCAAGCCCTGAGGTAGCTGAAACCTCTGAAGAGCACACGTTTTCTGTGCGAAGTAAGGTCTTTTCAGAAAGAGCCTCCACATATACAATCGCATCATATCTTCATCCAGCCATGGTACCTAAACTCTCAACCCGGCAAACTCTCGCCTATCTGATCACAGCCTAGGGGCTCTGATTCCCACAAAGGATCTCCACATCCTCTCAGCGGCTGCCAGTTGTGGGCTAGGGTTTTAGGCTCAACACGCTCCCTGCATGAGAAACTCCCATATCGGCGGTTGTAAAGGTATGCTGGACTTTCAATACCCCCAACCTGATGAGAATTCTGCTGCTTTCACATCGCAAGACTGGAGATGTATGGGCTTCAGAGCTCTCGGGTTTCCAGCTCGGAGTTCAGGTCAAGGGTGCCATTAAGGCTTACGACTGCATCTTTGAAAAACCTTATGGTGTCCCAGTTGCTGCGAAAGTGGTGTCCCGATGCATGGCAGCGACGAGCCTGCAACTGAAGTGCTGTCAGATGAGAGGGCGCCTTACAGTATTCTCAGGGTGATTCCAAATCCAAGCGAAGCCTGTCCCCCTGCAATTACTAATTTCCACTTTGTACTGCCAAGGCAATGTAGTGGGAGCATTGATTAAGACGAGCCGCAGCATCCCGTCACACGAGCCCTCACCTTTCATCAAAAAGCGTTACAGAATGGCCACAGAAGATACGGGGCAAAAAAGCTATCTGTAAACCTTAAAATTCAAGGACACTAAGCAAATATGTTCCCAGGCCAGAACTTCTTGACAAGGGACACCTTAAAACCCTAACGAAACCCCGAACTTTCGTGACTAGTCTGCAGAGCGTAGTTCTCCAGGCACGTACACGCGGTAGGGGCTTCAGGGTTTGAACTTCCGCGGGTAGGCTCCTCAAAGGAATCCCCTGTCGCTCTCAAATCCCCAGTGTCCCGAAATCTCCTGAGCGCGCCTCCCCGGCCGGCCCTCCTTTCAAGTACCCTCTTCCTACCGCCAAGCCTAAACGGAAAAGCCCTGAAAAAAAGAGAAACTGCGAAAGTGTAAAAGCTAAATACAGGCTGCGTGGTTTGCTAGGGTTAGGGGTGGAAGAGTCCTTCATTGGGAACCTACACGACAGGAACCGTAAATTGGATGGACCTATCCGGGCAATCCACTCGGTGCCGAAAACTTGTGCAAGCCCTGAATAGCCTTCGCAGGTGCTGGTCCCTGTAGACAGATTCCACCTGTGAGATTTCCAACCAAGCTGAGGCATGAGGTCTTCAGCTTGTGTAGGGGTTAAGGGCTGGGCTTGGGAGCTTAGGCTTAGTGGCTGAGAGGCGAGTGCCGGTGTGGGGCTTGGATCTGGACAGAGTTACAGGTTCGAGCTAGATTTACTGCCAAATTGCCTTAAGAATCCTGCCATCATACAGCTCCAAATTGCCAATGCTTAACCTTCCAGCTGTGAATCCATGAAGACTGGAAAAAACAGCAGCAAACTCTCTGGCTCACCAAACAACCCTGAGGTTTCAAACAAATTCTCTACCCGAAATCATGCCCACCTTTCTGATACCCTTGTACCCATAGTCCAAGATTGCAGGTCGAAATCTGTGGAACCATATCCAATTGCCTCAACGAGCCCTGGGTCAACTATCCACTTTGCCGTTCATCCAGGGTTGAAGTAAACAGGTGTCCCACCTCGCAACGGTACTCAATGATACCATTCCAGCTACGACACGGGCAGCCAGAGTAGTCTCTGTCCTTTCAGGCTTCGCCGGGGGAAGGGGTGAGGGATTCGTCAACGGGCCTTACAAACTGATGAATTGCTTTCTAGATCTTTCCCTCATTCCCTGCTAAGCACTAGCAACAGAGGGGGCTCATGGTAGGATGCAGGCTAGTACAGCTCAATGCTCAGGATTTCAGGCGTTGAGGCAAAAGGCTGCGAGCAGATTAGACAGTGTGAGGTCCGGTACATTCAGTTTGCAGTTGGGCATATAGAAACCCCCTGCGCTGTAGAAGCCTTTGTAGGGGTTCTCAACCCCCACTGTGAGTATCGAAAGTTGTGCTACGTAGAATTCCGTATACGGTTTACAGAAAATTTCCTAACTGCCTGGCAGAATCTGAAGATTGAGAGTAACAACTACATATAAACCATATACCCGACATCGCACACATGCTGCCTGGCTCACGAAGGACCCATAGCCTTGTCACAGCACATCAGAACATCAGGAATACAGAGTCTCACTCTTTTTGGAAACCCTATCCTCCAAATCAAACTGACATTGCCTTGTGTCATTCAAGCCCCCCCCCGCTGGACGAACCAGTTGAAACGCGAGTTGCTGGTGGAATCACGTCGCAATCTGCAGTGCCCCAGCCGTTGTAGATGATAAGGTTGTCATCCTGCTCCACAGAAGGTGTCTAGCCGAGGTTGGAAGACCCCCCAAGAGAAACCTAGCCTTACACAAAAAGCATGGTACAGCATCCAGACTAGCTGGATGTCCAATCCGAACTAACACGTCCAAACCCCTGTGCAAAAGGTCTCCAAACTCCGACCCCCCCCCTCCCTTTTCCCGCAACCCACCGCAGCTCAAACATTGATGCTAGATGTGGAGCTTCAAAAGTGCTCTGAAACCCCAGACCGTCACCCGAAGCACCTACCCTGGGGCTTCTGCCACTGAGTGCTCAGACTTCTGGACCTCCTACAAGTAATGCAATTTAGGGTGTCAGGTCTTCGGCCTAGGCTCGCGACTATGAGAGTCGACCCTCTAGGTGCTTACAGGCTGCCGTGTGGAAGGACTGAAGGCATGATGGTTCGAGTGGAATTGAAACTGAAATAAAACTAGAGGTCATGACCTCCACCTACTCACCAATTTCAGGTACAGAGCCCTCAAAAGAAAGTCGACTCCTGAGCCAACACCTCTGTGATGGACAGCGCATCCTGAGCCAGGGAGCCTAGGGCTTTGAATCATTAAGATATGTCTTTGCCAGCGTTGATTCTATGTGTCAAAACCTTAACTGACTACTTGCACCACCATGTCTTCTTGCTGTACCTGAGGAGCTTGACTTCACCCTGAGATGCGCTATGCTCACACCGAAGCTCGTCTGTTCGCTACTCTGGTTTAAGTCAGCCTCCAAGCCTCAGGTCACTTTGGCATGAGATACGTAATTTGGCCTACTAGGAGCCAAGGGTCCGGAGTCAAGGAGACTCATGATAAACGACATATACCTGTGTCTGTGGCTATGTAATGCCTGCCTAAGTCCCATCAAAATGGGTCAGAGGAACTTAGCTGAGACCGAGTCAGAACAATACCTTCTGTGTTGCCGTACATAGCTTGGTTCAGGCTGGGGGGACCCCAACTTTCAGGCATACTCCAGCATAATCTCTGCCCCAATCCCTAGAGAACTATGCCAAACGAGGGCGGCAACTCTTCTATAGCGGTGGCTTTCTACAAATTGAAGCTCTGTAGAGGCCCAGGCCTAACATTTCAGCATCCACGAAGGAAGTGCATGATGAGAGCTCTGTGCTCTTCGCTCGCTTGAGGCAAAATAGCCCTGAGTGGAAAGACCCAGCAGTACGGGACCGACATCTTCAAAACCACGAACGCTCAACGCTGCATTCGACGTATCCCGGGAACTGGCAGGCATGGACCCAGTACCTGGATCCCTCTAATTCTGCCAGGAGTCCGAATAAATTATCGATGATGAGCATGCCACATGCAGGGTGTAACTGCCGCGGGTGAGAACCTCCCGATGAAATACCATCCTTGAGAATTGAAAATGTCTCATTTCCGACCTGGATCTCCAACAAGCTGTGTAGACCTTTCTTGACGGAAAATCCCGCGTGCTCTCGAGAACAATCATAAGTGTAGCGATTGTCCCCATCTAATTCCCGAACCTCAGCAGCAACCGAAGCCAGCCTTGAAATCCAATGCGTGAAGCCCAGAGTTGCACTCAAGTATGGATGTGCATGTATGTATGCACTCTAGCTCTATCCAGAGCAGGTGTGCGCCCTTCGCACACACCAGTGTCGGAACCACGAACTACGTTCACAGTTCTTTTCCAACCAAAACGGCTTGGGACTTGGGAGCGTAAACTGAGTGAAAAGCCGCTGACAAGGCTGGTAAGGTGTGAACAGTTGAACGAAGCAAGGAGGACTGAAAGGGTTGCCGTGGAAAGGAACGGGGATGGCGGCAGTGGGGCCTCGTCCCAGCCTTACATGCCACTTCTGGAACCCTTAGTAGAACCAAGATTCTTAGCCGTTTATCATGCAGCAAATCACTACTACTAGCTGCATATTAGGAACATAGCAGCTGGAATTCAACATCTTTATCGCGGAGCCGCCAGCACAATCCGATTTGGCCTGTCCAATGGGGACCAGGTGCTGCCCACAAGAGGAGATATGCATGCTCTTCCTCAGGCGCATCTTTTCAAGGAAATACAGGTACTACATGCCGATCCCCAGAATTAAATCTGGAGTATCTCTGGAGGCTCAGGAATGGCGCAACTGCCTCAGCAGTTCATGTTGGCTTTGGACCCCTTCAACTACTGCCGCTCCTGCTGCCGCAGCTGCTGCTACTCCCCCTACTAAAGCTGACACCCCTCCACAACCAGCCACCATCGCCACGACTGCCACCACGACAACCACTGTCAGGTCGATTACTAGCGGCTGCAGCTGCTGCTGCTGCTGCTGCTGGTGGTGGCGGCGCCGGTGGTGGTGGTGGTGGTCGTAATAGGAATAGTAATAGTAATAGTAATAGTAGTAATAGTAATAATAGTAATAATAGTAATAGTACTAATAGTACTAATAGTACTAATAGTACTAATAGTACGAATAGTACTAATAGTACTAATAGTCGGAAATTTGGATAGTAATAAGAAGAGTGGTCGAAATAGTGTGCCCTGTCTTGCCTCAAGCAGATGCGATTCAGACTACCTTGCCCTTCAAGAACAGAGCGGAGCGAGAGTGGGAGGTTGCCTGAGAGGTGTTCGCTGCAGATGAAACGGCTCAAAGTACCGTACCCCCACTCGTCGTTCTCTCGCCCTGCAAACGCATGTGGCGGTTGGCCTTTTTGGCCACACTTACTACTTTCGTGAGGAGCAGAAATGGGACATGCAAGACTGAAGAGGCGAGCCTTCTTCAGGCAGCATCCATCACCCGGGCCTTGACTCCAAGCGAGCTCGATACGGATGCCAAGGCATGCAGTCAGAGAATGATGTTTAACGAATCAGCGAATGCATCTCTTCAGAACCTTTATTGGCTTCACTTCCCCAAGGCTGGCACCAGTTTCATTGCCACAGTTTGGAACTATGCGTGTGGCCAGCGAGAACAGCTGTTGGATCTGACGGTCAGTGACAAACATTCTTTGAAATGTCCACGCTGCTATGACTTTGCCCTTATGGAGCGGTATCCCCGGAACACTTATTGTACCGCGGGAGTGCTGCATGGGAAATTTACTACACAGCACCGGCCGATCTCCACACAGGACATCCGCAGCAATGACTTCAAAGTCGCTGCTCTTTTCCGGCAGCCAAGCCAGAGAATCATCTCGGCCCACGGAGACTCGCTCCATGCAAACGGCTTCTGGCCAGAGGAGAATGTGCAGCTGCACCACAGCTGTTCCTACAACAATGCCACGACCAACTCTGTAGTTTGTTATGCGCGGTTCCCAGGAATAGCAGGGTGCATGACGCGCATGCTGACGGGCGAGAGATGTGCAGAAAGCAACTACTCCCGCGGCACAAAGCCCTTTGATGGAGGAATGGCCCGAGTCACTGAGGCCAAGAGAGCGGTGGCGGACTTAGCCTTTGTGGGGCTTACGGAGCGCTGGAATGAGACCGTGTGCTTGTTCCACCGTATGTTTGGAGGGTCCATCAACCCCGCAGAGTTTATGAACTTCCACCACAACCACAAGCACGACAGCCATCAGCCATACATGGAGGATAGCCTTCAAGGTTTCCGTGATGATGCGGATGAGGAGGTCTATGCGGCGGCCAAGGAGCGCTTCGAAAGCCTTCTGCAAGAGCACGTGCCTGCAGGCCAGTCGACCTGCGACGGACTTTCTCAGCTTTCTCAATCTCACTGCCGCTGCAACGTTCAGAGCAGGCAGTGTGGACCAGCACCAGATGTCAGCGTGGATTGCGGGCAGTGTCCAACATCAAGACTGTCTTTCATAGGCGGTGTTCCACCAGACAGTCTTGGATTACATTCGACTATGCCGGTTAGCTGCAACAATGGTTATTGCGAAGCAAGAGACCCCATGCTGCCAAGGGCACTTTTCGATTGGACGCCTAATTTTTCCAGCCTGCATCACTAAAGCTGGTCAGGCAGAAGCCGTAGAAGACCAGCTACCATGATCACCATTTCTTGACATGCCTGCGACTCGACAAAAGCACACTGAGCCAAGTGCAGCTCCAGAGCATGAAGATGCGGAGGCGGTTAGTTTCCGAGCGGGCAACACGCAATACCCGTGCATGTCGCTACACAGGAATACCCAGTAACAACAGTAGTTTACATGCATTTTCAAAAGTGAAGTTCTTGGACTGCACAATTGTGCACCCTCGCCACCTTCAATCCAATTCCAAACGCGCAAGTTCTCTGCCGCCTATGGTAGTCCATGAATAGGAGGACCCCAATGTAGACCTTTAAGTAACATGACCTTATTGTAGGGAACTTCAAAACAGGACCCTAAACCCTAAACACTTCAAAA
>CAJNIZ010000715.1:8852-23176 GCA_905231905.1 Symbiodinium pilosum | reverse complement strand
AACACTAAACCTCTAACCCCTAAACCCAAAGACCTAAACGCTAAAGCTCTAAACTCCAAACCCCGACCTCTAAAACCCAAAACCCCTTACCCAGGCCCCTGATTTATAAACCCCCTCCCCTTAATAGGGATTAAAACAGGGAGCCTAATATAAAGGCCTGGTAGAAGGAGGAGGTTTATTAATCATGGGTCTACAACCCTAAACCCTAAATAGTAGTTTCCATTTTATTTTCCGTTATCCCAATATTACCCCAATCTAACCCGAATATATACCCTGATATAACCCTCTACAATACACGTTAAAGCCATCAAGGCCTCCGGCAACCCCAACGCCTTGCCGACCTGTTCGGCAGAGCTGTTGGCCCTATACTGGCCGAGCGTTCTGGACCCCGTTTAGGGTTTAGGGTTTAGACATGGGGGTCTCCCAAAATTAGGTGTACCTTTTTAGAGGGTTCCTATATAAAGAAAAACAGAACCGCAGTATTTCATGGTCTTCCTTGGGGGATCCCTTTCTGCAGGGATTAGGGTTTGGGTCCGAGATGGGTGTTTTTGAGGCTCAAAGGTAGGATCCCCTAATGTCAGGGTTTGGTTTCAAGATTGGGTCAACCCTAAACCCTATACACTTCGCAACGTTTAGGGTGGTTTTCTCCCAGAACTGTACCCTAAATCCTAAACCCTAAAACCTAGACCCTACATCCTAAACCCTAAATCCTAAACCTTTAAACCGTTAAGTTGCGGGGTGCGATTTTCGGGGCGTTATAGCCATGCGCCTGGGATGGAAGACATTCCAGCACTGCAGGGCGCATGAATCTGGGGGTGTAAGGTTTTTGGGTCAAGGGTTTAGGCTTTAGGGATTTTAGGGGTTTAGGGGTTCAGGGCTTACCCTAAACCCTGAACCCTGAAGGGCTTAGGGTTTAGGGATCTGTGTTTAGGCTCCCGGAGTTGGCATTTGATTTTATTAATGCGCGGGGCTTGGTTTCCTCGTGATAAAGGGTGGGGGGTTTCAGGGCTTTGGGACTAAGGCATGCGTTTGCAGCATGTCGGGCACACTGGCCAATGGGAGTTTCACCCTAGATCCTGAACCTTAATAGGGGTTCCATGATCACTTCCGAGCCCTCATATCATGTGGTCGTTGCCATAAATATGAGGATCCCAGTATAGACTTCCAATACCGTAGCCCTTACTCTGGGGACCCGTAATTTCGCGAAATCCCCGTTCATGTTCAAGTTCCTAAGCATCCCCCATCAAGCCCCAAACTGCCGCAAACCCTCAGCCCTACAGAAAGGGACCCCCAATAAAGACCCGGAAATACTATGGTTCTGTTTAGTTACGGACCCCCTAAAAAGGTACACCTAATTTGGGGCCTAATTTGGGGAAGCAACCATATCTTGCTCTTATATATACTCTAATAAATCTTTTTATAACCCTAATCCCCAAACCCTTATACCCTAAACCCCTTTAACCCTAAACCCTTATACCCTAATCCCTGAACCCTTATACCCTCAACCCCTTAAACCTGAAGCCTGTGCCGCAGGAGAGTATGCTCACTCTTTTCCTATCTATCTCTGGCGGCATCGACTGGCCACGCGGCTCCAACCAGGTTTAGGGTCCAGGGGTTTAAAGGGGTTACTAGGGGTATCTTGGGCTCATATCCCTAAACCCCAACACCCAAAATCCTAAAACCTAAACCGTTAGACCCCAAGAGCCCAAGGACTTTTGTACATGGACCCTAAAGTTTATTTTGGGGCAAGGCTTGGACGATGTAGAGGACTTGATTCGTGACGCTCTCCAGCAGAGCTTGGCTCCATGAATACACGCTGGACCCCCTTAAGTATAGGGAATGATAATGGAAAAGAACATGGAAGCTACTATGTAGGGTTTGGGGTGTAGTCCACCTTAAGTAGATAGAATATGGGGTATATGGGGATCTTATTAAAATATTCCAAGAGCCATATTCTATCTACTTAAGGGGGGACTATAGACCCCAAGCCCCACACCCGCAGCCCCAACATGCGGTTTAGGGTTTATAGTCTGCCTTGAGTAGATTGAATGTGGTTTGGGAATATTATAATAAGATCCCCACATGCCCCAAATTCTATCTTCTTAAGGGGGACTATAGGGTTTAGGGGAACAGTGGTCACAACCTAGAAGCCCCTAAGACCCAATCCCTGAGACCGCTAAAATCCCTAGACCAAAGAAGCCCTCACAACCTGGCGTGCCAGCCCACCATCCTCTGATCCCTAAACCCAAAAACCCTAAACCTTAATTCCTAAGCCCAAGTCCTGGAAGATTTAACCCCTAAAAGCTGAATTCTGAAAGCCTGGATGTCTAAATCCATAAACCCTAAAAAACCAAATTCCCAAACTTTAGATGCCAAAGGCCTAAACCCCACAACGCATAGACCCTAAACCCCAAACCACCAAGCAACCTTTACACACCCCTGAAGCTGTACCCCCTAAACCTGAATCCCCAGACCTGAAAGCCTGTTTCTATACAGACCTACATATCTTTCATAGTCCCTGTATGGACCTGGCCAGGTACCCAGTAGACCCTAAGCCCTTTCGCCTTCTACAATAAGCCCTGAACCCTAAATCCTAAACCCTAAGGGTTGAAGAGGGATTTTGGAATCTCCCTTACACCCCAAGGTCACCCCACGGGTGCCCCTGAACTGGGCAGACTATAAGCAGCTCCAAAGCGCGCACCCTGAAGTGTAGTTGTTACTGGGAATCTTGCCAGAAGGGAAACCCTAAACCCCAAACCCTAAAAGAATTAAGGTTATGAAGTTCATATTGTTCTCAGACCCTATCCCCTATATAAGCTATAGTCTAAACTCCGTACAAGGGTTATATAGGGGATTATATGGGGAACTACTATGAGCGTTATCAAAGGGGATACCAGGAGTTTAGACTACAGCTCATATAACCCCAGTTTCCATTTCACGTCCTTTTTTCTTTTCCATGAAGCTTCTGTCAGCATTTGCGCGGATTAGGGTTTAGGGTCCAGGGACCCCTGTCTTAACGTCAACAATGGACATTGGGGGTCCCTCTTGTAGTTAAATATAGCCCCTATTCTAGTCCCAAGTAAGGAAACCATGTCCTAAAGCAGGAGGCATTGACTGTTGCTCATGTGATTCTCCATTTTGGGGATAATGTTTCACTAGACGCTACATAATAAATCCTTAACCAGACATTCTATCCCCGTATACTCTTTAAACTCTCAAACTTTTTAATCCCTTTTAACTTTCTATCAGAGTTAGCCCAACCTAAACCCTAAACCCCTAGCCCTACTCCCTACACCCTAAGCCCTAACCCCTCAACCCTAAAACCCCTAAACCCTAAGCCCTAAATCCCCCAACCTTCAACCCTAAGCTAGAAACCTAAGCCCTAAACCGGAAATCTTCAAGAAACCCTAACCCTTTTAAAGGGACCCTGATGTAATCCCTGTAATCCCTATAGTTTCCATGTTCTTTTCTATTATCCCTATATTTCCCCAAGATTCATGCGTTCAACTAGTACCCCCCTCTATACTACCCCCCTAGGTTCCCCCCTTAATTAGGCGTAACTATCCCTGAATAACCTTAATTAAGGGGGGAACCTAGGGGGGTAGTATAGAGGGGGGTACTAGTTGTACCCATGAGAAATCCTAAACCCAATATACTGTAGTAGTTTCCATGTTCTTTTCCATTATCCCCATATAACCCCACTATACTACGGTAGTTTCCTTTTCTTTTCCATTATCCCTATATAACCCCCAAAATAAACCCTAAACCCTATATAGTCCCATTATATAGCAGTTTCCATCTTCTTTTCCATTATCCCTATATAAACCCCGAAATAAACCCTAAACCCTAAACCCTACATAGTCCCATTATATAGCAGTTTCCATCTTCTTTTCCATTATCCTTCTATTTCCCCAATAGTCCCCCAATATCCCTATGGTTTCCATTTTCTTTTCCATTATCCCTATACTTCTCCAATATAACCGCAAACCCTAGTAGTTTCCATTTTCTTTTCCATTATCCTTTTATTTCTCCAATATAACCCCCTTAAACCCTGAGCCCTAAACCCTAAAACCCAAACCCTAGTAGTTTCCATTTTCTTTTCCATTATCCCTATATTTCCCCAAAAATAACCCTAAGCCCTAAACCCTAAACCCTATATAGTCCCATTATATGGTAGTTTCCATTTTCTTTTCCATTATCCCTATATTTAAACCCAAACCCTAGTAGTTTCCATTTTCTTTTCCATTATCCCTATATTTCTCCAATGTTCCCCCACTGATGAATCCGGACCAAGGCAGCAGGCTCTGCACCCTCTTCGCGAGGCCTCCTCGCGTTGAGGGGTTTTTCAGGGTTGAAAGAAGTTAAGGGTTTTAAGGGGTTTTTCAGTGCTTCAAGAAGTTAAGGATTTAGGGTTTTCATGGTTGCAAGAAGTCAAGGATTAAAGGTTTAGGGTTTCAGTCTAAAGGGGTTCAGCGTTTTGAGGCTTCAGGGTTTTCAGGGTTTTGTGTTTAGGGTTTCAGGGTTTATGGTTTAGGGCTTAGGGTGGTCTTAGTGCTTACGGTTTACTTCAGGGTTTTCAGGGTTTAGGGCTAGGTTCAGGTTTGAGGGCTTCAGGGTTTTAAGGATTTAGTGCTTAGGATGTAGGGCGTCAAATTTTTCGTGTTTTTTTTTTGTGTTTTAGGATTTTAGGTTTTTTGGTTTGGTGGTTTTAGAGTTGTTGCTTTTACGGTGTTGGTTTTCAATGTTGGCACAGGGTCTTTTGTAGACTAGCGTCCTGGCTATTTTCCTTTTCAAGGAGGCGCGTATGTGGTTCCAGGTTAGTTTGGGGGAGGGTAGGCTGCAGAAGCTCCCTCCAGAAAAAACATGAGTATTAGAATAATGATAGTAACAGACAAAGCACAAACATTAGAATAATGATAATAACAACAATAAGAATAATGACAGTAATAGCAATAATAACAATAATGATAGTAATAATATCAATAATAATAGTAATAATAACAATAATAATAGTAATAATAGTAATAATAGTGTGTTTGAACAGCCGCCTTCTTCACAGCACAGCTGCAGAGCCGCGACACCGTCGTGAGTAGTAGGCTTCTGAACTTTTTAAGAAATAGGGGGGCTCTCGGGTTTAGGGTTTGTAGGGTTTATAGGGTTTATAGGGTTTATAGGGTTTAGGGCTTATAGGATTTTATCGAAGGATATCTTCAGAGACACTTGTAAGCCCACTTCTGCAGGAGCCGAAGCGTCAACCCCTGAGGGATAGAACCCCTTTGTCTTCTCCAGCATTAATTAGAATAATGATAATCATAACAATAAGATTAATAACAATAATAGCCGCAATAATAACTTCTCCTCTTCTCCAGGGTGTTCTTCCCTTCTCTTGGTTGACTGATGTATGAGTTCTGGCCCTTGTTCGTTTCTGAACCAAGACATGAGACATTCACGAAAAGATCGTATTTCCCCATGATTCATTTGGGACTTTTTCCCTAGAATGAATGCCTTCACTGGCGCTCATTCCGCGCGCCCTGGGTCCAGCTGTACGTGTGTGCATCTGCCACAGGTTTGGTCGGGGCCTCGATTTCACTGATGAAGAATGCCTCGAGTGTATCCAAAACCTTAACCCTAAGCCCTAAGCACTCGCAGTACCCGCAGACCAATCAACATCTGCCGAAGATAGCCCAAAACACTCGTAATTCGCGGACCCGTCAAGTGTAGTGTCCGTCGCCAACATCCAGCGCTAAAACCCCCAGAACCCCCCAAAGTTGGGCATCAAACCCTCGGCGGTGGCAGCCCTGGCCCTAAAAAGAGTGGGGGGGCTTCAGAATTTGAAAGGAGGGCCCAACTCTAAAGGCATTGGGGGGGTGGAAGTCCGCAAGCCTGAAGGGAGTGGGGCCTTGGGGATGCAAGGCCTTTAGGGGTTAGGGGGGTGTCAGCTCCAGACAGGCTAGGGGTTGGCCGGCTTGAAGCGAAGTTCTCATGGGGAGTATGATGGTGCAATAAACCACATCATTTCTTAACGAATATCTTGGCAGGGGCAGCAAAAAGTTCTCAATGAGTGCTGTCAGGCTTTCTTGGGTAGCCTAAAGCACGGGCCTTAACCGTATTTTGGAGCTCAAGGGGTGCAGTGCAGGTAAATCAGATTAGAGGTGGCGGGTGTTCCGGCTTGGGTTGGAATTGGCAGTGCACTACTTAATGTTCCCGTGTAGTTTGTGTGCAGGCCAGTGCCTGTGTGTGTGTGACGTTGTGTGGCCCAGAATTGCACTGGCCTGCTTCCATTGTATTCTAGCTACATTTCTTGCGCCTGCCCGCCCGCCCAGGTGAGGGACTGCGGCCTGTGGGCATTGGTGAGCACGTCCGACCAATGCAAAAGTAGTAGTGCGACACTTGCATCATGCATGCTGCGTAAGAACGTGTGAGGTTGCATTCAAGCGCAGTGAATCCGGTACATGAAGTGAATGTCCCAAACATGTGCGGATGGTGAGAACGCATCGAAGACTTTATCCATATCATCTGAATCACCAACCGAATCCTGGCAAACTTTATGCCCATTCTCGCAAACAGCGCACCGCGGAATGAGGCGTTCTACAGTGAATTAATGGGACGAGTGCAGCAGCCTGCTGCTGCGGTGACACCTAAGATGTGTGTCGCGCTCCGGCACAAACTTAGAGAATGTATAGCAGACACATCCCGCAGGCAACAGTGTTGGGATTTCTGCTGATATGTTGCCACTTTTTTACATGCATGGAATTTGTTAAGAGCCAATGCCCGCGTCGTCCAAGCAGACTTGTTGGGACTGTTGCTGAATTTCTGCGGTTACGCGCATGCACAGAATTCGTTAAGAGTCAGCGCGCGTCGTCGTGAAGCATTGTTGTGGAAGATTGGAATTTCATCCAGCACGGTCCTTTTCGACTAAGCCATGCCTGAAGCAGCCTACTTGAAAATCATTCCATTTGCCTTGATTCTTACGTGCATTTTTTGTGCCAGGCCCAAAAAGCATGTGCTTGGCATAATTGCAGTGGTAGAAAGCCTCAAAGACTTCAAGCATCAAAGCCGTTGGTCGTTCTGTATTTTTCATGCAGCCCCTACATGTCCCAGAGTGGTGCTTCAAAACGCCCAAAGGTGTCCTGACAGGTGTCCCCCATTGCCGCGTTTATGATGATCCTTTTCATTGTGGTGACCGCTGCTTGGATACCATAGGATGCCTGTCACACAGCCACATTCCTGTCAACAGCCTTTAAGGAAGAAAGCTTGTGCATCTCGACTGACTTTATCCCCCATCATTACGACACCAAGAAGTTGGCAACAATTTGCGAAAGCCACATGTGCGAGCCAATCTTGCAAGTGGCGTTGAAAACAAAACTGTCAAAACTGCTATCTGAATTCTGACCACCCCAAATTTAGGCCTAACAAACCTGGGTTGTTTTTAGATTCTGGGTTCCTTGCATCGGCCCCGCCCTCGTTTTGAGGTTTGTATTTCGAGCGCTGTGTCAAATTGGAGGTTGTAAGATTTTCCTTAGGCTTGGAACATGCATTCAAATGGCGGACAGCTGTTCTGAAAACTGTATCACGTAGGCTATTGATCGTTTTAGCTATGAATGCCAACCCCCTTGGCCCAGGTTTTTGCTGTTCTGACACCTGGTTCGCAAGCAAGGAATTGACTTATGTGGCCTTTTTATTTCACCGGGCAGGCAAGCAGCATGCAAGCGCCACAACTGCGCTTTAGGCTTCACGTATGCAATGCTAATTCCAGGGTTTTCGGATGTGTTGTTGTGAACTTTGACATCTTGTTATTGCAGTGTTCGGTACGGCTTTGTGGATGACTGAATCCTCGGTGTGTGAACTGGTTGATTGCTGAACATGAAAGTGAAGCTTATGATCATGATGAAGTGGCTAAAGTTACGGGTGATTACGATGCACAATGGCCAAGATTGGTTTTGGTAAGTGCACAAATGAAATTTCAGCTGCAGCTAAGGAACGTGGTTACTGGTGTTTTCTGTACGACTGCCATAGAAAGTGCCCAGTCTGACAAAGACATCGCCATCATGAAGCAGATGCACAAACAGAGGCGCAAATGTGCATTTTGGGAATGCGCACTTAAACCCGCCAACTGACAACTTCTTTGCAGTTCCCCCATAGTCAATGGGTTTCCTTGCCAGGCAAGAGATGAAGCTTAGGAAGTTTTCCCTGCATCTGTAGCCACATTGTCATGACGCAGACCTTATTTGCAAACTCAAGTTGAAAGTGGTTGACGCCTTGAGTAGGCTCCTTACACCTGGAGGTTTCATGTTTTTGTTTTTTTTTAAAAAAAAATACATGCGTGCTTCGAGATATTTGGGGTCCGTAAACGCGATGCTAGATTGCAGGAAGCAAGGCCGCCGAGAGGACATGCGGCTTGCTTTTCGGGAAGCCTAGCAGGAAATTTTTCTGTTTTGCAACATCCAACTTGCATGATTGCGTAGTCCTCCGGGAAGCCAATACGTTGAGTTCAGATCGACGCATTGATAACACTGCAACACCAGTAGTGCCAACAGTGGCATCCTGTAATTAATGTTCGAGAATTCAAAACATCATGCGATTCAATGAATCAAAAGCCTGCGGTCAGTGAGCCACATTTTGGACCATATACTTACCCACACCCGCGACGTCTGTGATCTCAGTAGCGTAATGCCTCGAGTGCTGTTCACGGAGGAATGTGGCTGACAATATCAAAATCTCACTCTGATCACAGCTGCTGTTTTTGCTAATACCAACACGTTGAAACCTGATTTCCACCCCGCTGAGACGCTCAGCCAACAAAATCCATTCCCAAACCAAATGTTCTTGTTACCGAGATCCCTAAATCCAAAAGCCTCTCACCAAAAATCCTCTACACCTGTGTGCTTAGCCTAAGCCCTAAGTTCCTCGACCCTTTCATTGCAACTCCCACATCTAAAGTCTTAGACCTTCAGCAGTAAATCCCAACATTGCTAGACCTAAACCTCCAAAGTCGGTAAAGAAATGGCCCGAATGCCCTGCAAAACAACAACAAAGGCCAGCATTTTACCTTCTCTGGGCGGTTCCCTAAACCTTAAACCCTAAGCCCTACACTCTAAGCCCTAAACCATTGCCATCAGATCTTTGGTGGAAGCGCTTCGCTTGACATTCTCCGAGATCGACCATGACAATTCTGACAAGGCGTGGGTTTAGGGCTCTAGTTTAGGTACTAAATGGGGTAATATTAGGGTTATATTAGGGTTATATTGGGGTTATATTGGGGTTCTATGGGAATAATGGAAAAGAAAATGGAAACTACTATTTAGGGTTTCAGGATTTAAGGTTCAGGGGGGTTGAAAGGTATCGCCAATTAAATCGTACGAGTTCTCCTATACTGGAGAATCACACCCCTAGACCCTAAACCCTGAATCGTGAACCCGGAATCCGAAATCAAAAACCCTAAACCCCAAATCCTAAACTCTAAAGCCATAGACACTGAGCCTGGTAAGGATACAGGGTGTAAGGTGTGGATTGTTTAGTGTTACTAGGTTCGTACGCGGTCCAGGGTTTGGCGTTCAGGGTTTGGGTAGGGATCTTTCCTGCCTTTGGGCATATGGGTTTTCCGTTTTAGTGAAACAAAAATATCGGCTTTAGTGTTGCAAACGAATCCCTGCTATTGTTGCTTCGGGAGGAACGCGGACTTCGTGTAAACATTTCGTCAGGTTATGGCTTATGCTTTTGGCTACAGACATGGGGGTTGATGAGCAGTTTTGGCTTTTGGGTGTTGGGCTGTATAAGGTTTTTTTGAATTCAGGAATGGACCTGTTCAAAACTGGTTCGGGTGTCCCGAAGCCCTGAACCCTAAACCCTTGAAACCCTAAACATGTACTGCCGGCGGGCAGCGTGTTACGGATGTTTAAGGGGAGTGGGGGAGTGAAATTAGGTACCAGGACAGAATTTGGGCAGCTGTACCCTAAACCCTAAGCCCTAAACCCTAACCCTTCCTGGCAAGCCTTCAAAGTCTTCAAAGTTTGTACCCTTAGGGCTTTTAATGTCGGTCCCAAGTCACCCTGCTTAAGGGGCCGTGTTCCATGGGTTGAGGCACCCAACCTCCGGGTCACGAAACCTGAGGGTTTAAGGTGGGATAATGGAACAGAAAATGGAAATTACTATAGTATATTGTGGTTATATAGGGATAATGGAAAAGAAAATGGAAACTACTATATTATATTGGGGTTATATAGGGATAAACCCTAAATCCTAAACCCTAAACTAGGGTTTGGCCTCCTTTCAAAGGGTCCAAGGGTTGAACTAGTAGCTACGTGGGGGGTTGTGCTGGAGGTCCTTGTAAAGAAGGGTTTAGGGTTTAGGGTCATCAAGACATTTCGTTAAAGAAAGGGAGATCCAACACCCTCAACCCCAAAAACTGAATCCTAAGCCTTAAACCCTGAACCCTAAATCCTAAACCCCGAACTCAACCCTAAACCCTAAACCTTTTGGAACCAAGTCCATTGTCCCAGATCAAGGGACAGCAGGTGTTGGAATCTCCCTGGGTGTTGATTGGAAATCGACTTGTATTCCCACGGTCTGACACATCTCCATGAATAAGAAGAGGGCTTGATAAGCGCAAATCCTATACTTGGGACTCGGACCCGACAAGAGTCATATGATAGTCCTTGGTTGTGATTTTTGAGGAGAGGGTGTAACCAAAAACCTTCTTATTATTCAGCCACGCAAACCACATCTCTCAGGTGTTCCAAACTTCTGAGGCTCAAGTAGTACAACGGCCCGGCATTTCCCGAAATCGAAAGCCTGACCTGCAAGTAATTCTGCGTCAAGACTTGAAGGATAACTTGTGACTCCGTACATTGGTCGGTTTTCGGAGAAAAGAAGAAGGGAATGCCCGACAATTTTCCACCCCCAAACCCTTAAAAGCCAAACTCTGAAACTTCATTCATGGCTTCACCTTCATCTTAGCAGGGCCATCTTTGTTTTCGTTTTATATGTTTTTTGGTTTGGGTTTTAGGCTTTAATGGTTGAGGGCTTAGGTCTCTTCAGCTAGGACTACTTCATACCTCCTCCAGTTTTTTGGATGCTCACTGCTGGCCCTCCGTAAGGAAGTAGGCCACCAAAATGTCAAAGTTATGTTCGTGGCCTGTTCGTTTCACAATCCCAATGAAGCACGCTCAAAACCCGAAGGCCCGGCAACGAAACTCCCAAAAGTTTACCTCTACGCCACACCCACCTTGAAACTTGGGTCCGTTTGCTGTGTACTCTCCTTAGAATTTATTTATTTTCATTGTGTAGTAAAACCGAAAGGGCCCAAGGATTTTCACTGCCATTTTCAATAGAGGATTTCGGGGACTATAGTTCTTTGTTGCGGCTCACACCAGGTCTCCTTGGACGAGCTGAAACAGGCCGACCTTTCTGTTGCCTTGCGGGATCCGGGTTCAGGATTTAGGATTTCAGGTCTAGGGTTAAGGAAATTCAAGGTTGAGGTTTTAGGGTTTAGGGTAGTTGTTTCAAATGCTTGTGCCCAACAGTGCCACTTTTTTGGCTAGGATCTCCTTTCAAGGAAGGGTGCCCCCAACGGCCATTCCTTTAGGAGGACCAAAAGAACAGCCCCCCCCCCTTCCCCATGTAATGTGGAGTCTTGAGCTGTAAGCTGCAGGATCCTGGTTTGTTTGGTTTAGGGTTTTAGGGTTTAAGGTTTGGGGTGGCTGCGGACGTTCAATTTCGAACGCCTGCATATGCAGCAACATTGTAAGCTGATATCCAACACATACTTATATGCCTGTCTCCTTGCTGATCCGCCTGTGTCAGGTAGAATCAGCCCGGCATTTACAACGTGGACCCCATAATCGCGTAGAATGATAACCTGCTTGGCTTCTTGCCCAGGTCCAGGTAGACAGCGCAAGGTGTACGTAAGTGGACTTACAGCCATATACCACAAGCCCTAAACCCTAATCCTAAACTTCTCAGCGAAACCCTAAACCCTAGACACTAATCCTAAACCTTTCAGCGAAACCCTAAACCCAAATCCTACACTCCTGAGTGAAACCCTAAATCCTAAGCCCTAACCCTAAAGTGAAATCCGCAACTCTACAGTAAACCCTAAACCCTACCCCGTGAACCCGAAACCCAACAACCGCCCTAAACCCTACGATGTTTGAGAACTACCTGGAAAGTAGCCGAAGCCACCGTGGCGAAGCATCCGTTATTCCTCCGCATTGTGCCAAGCGAGAGAAGGCAACTGGTTCAGGTTGTGGGCTGAGGACTTAGGCTGAGACATGGTAAGAAGCCTAAACTCTTATCCCATTAGGATTGGATACATGGTAGCGGTCCCTTCAACCCCGAACCCCTAAATTCTGTACATCCTTTACCTTAGAAATTCTCAACCCCTAACCCCATAGGGTTTGGGCTTCAGAATTTCAACACCACACACTCTCAGTTTCCGTGTTGTCTTCCATGTTATTGTCCATCCACTTCTCCAGTTTTGAGATAATCTTCCCGAAGCAATCCCCTAGAAACCCTCCAGCTCTATCCTTAAACCAGCATTTTGGCTCTTTGCTGAGATAGATACCCAGGAAGCCAACATTGGACACAACCTCTAAGAGCCATGGATTCCCAGGGTTCATGCTGTAGGGTAGAATCCCCTTTGAAGGAACTCTAAACCCTAAACCCCTTTGAAGGAGACCCTCTTAGGAGGTCTGCCTTTCTGCCTCCCCGCCCTGAGGCCCTAGGTCCTAAATCCTAGGCCCTAAAGTGGTCTAGGGTCTTAGGGTTAGGGTTTAGGGTTTATCCTAAACACTACATCCGAACTCCTACGCTCCAAGCCCTAGACCCTGGGTCCTACAACTCTATGTGAACCCTGACGAGGCGATGACAGCAAAGAAGCTTGTCCACTTCATGGAGTCTCTGGGCATCTCGACCCAGGCTCGGTTTAGGGTTAAGGGTTTAGGGTCAAGGGTTTAGGGTTAAGGGTTTAGGGTCCTCCTGTAGCCCCAACTAGCTACAGATTCACGGGCTGTACCGACTACTTCAGGGATGACTACCACAAAGCTATGGGTACTTGGAGTCAAAGGTAGGGCTTAGGGATCTTTGGGGCTTGGATGCTTTGAGGCCCGTTGAAGGGGTGCAGGATTATAGAGACAACCATGGGTCTGCATGGGAGTCTATAGAGGTGGAGGGGTTTAGGGTTTAATGGTTTAGGGTATAGGGTTTTGGGGCTTAGGTTTTAGGAAGGTTTCGGGACTTTAGACCCGTACGCACCCATCAAAGTTGCCGTGGTTTAAGTTTAGTCTTAAATCGCCTTCTTTTTGTCAAGGATCCTTATTAAGGGAAACGGACGGGGGCAGCCGGGGAACCCGTGAATGTTTCGGGCGTGGCGCTTCAGTGTCCCGTATACAGTGCACAAGGATATGTGGAAATGCACACGGCTTCGGGCGCGTTAGGGTGGATACGCTCTAGGAGCTAAGGTCTGGATTTGAGCTTGCAAAATTCAACTGTACCCCCAACTACCTACAGTTTGAAAGTTCGTTGCACTAGACCTTATACCCTGAACCTCATGAAGCCGCAGATAATTGGGGTTAGCGCTAGGGTTTAGCCACATCCCCTGCCTGCCACCACAGCAGCGAAGCGGAAAATTATCCAATCACTACCCTGGATTATGAACACCCCACTCACACGGTTTGGGGTTGACATTGGGGGAAGTGGGTAGAATCAGGGGTGTGCGAGTGCGAGCGGGCTTATTGTTATGCTTTCGGGAAGGGTTGTTTATAGAGATGATCGAAAAGAACATGGAAACCACTATATTCTACCCTAAACCCAGAACCTCAACCCTAGACACTGGATGAACAGGGTTAAGTGTTTAGGGGTTTCCTGGGCATGAATGCTGTGGTCACGGTACATGCTCCTAGGGATGGGTGCTATTCTGGAATGTCAAAGGAGACGACACCAGCATCTTCATATGAGCTATATAGACTCACCTCCTTAAAGATGGTTATACAGGGGACGATTATAGGGGTTGTTAAGGGGGATACTAGGTAGCTCATATATGCTTGTGGAGATGAATGTAAGAAGCGCATGCGCTCGGAGCTGGGCGTTCTTCTGGTTTCCCAAAGTGTCCATGTGGGTATGTACTAGTATAGTATATACTTAAAGCCAAAGGGGTTCCCGAAAAGCTACCTGAAGGTCCAAGTATATACTATACACTATAAAGCTACATGCACCCTTTGGGTCTTGCGTTTGGGGTCGGATACTTTTGTTACGGCGTGCTCCTATCCGAAAGAAGAAAACTGTCTCAGGGTGCATTTGGCGCTGCTAGGCCTAAACCCTAAACCCTA
>CAJNIZ010000714.1:108852-130576 GCA_905231905.1 Symbiodinium pilosum | reverse complement strand
CTACACTCTAAACCCGAAACCCTACACTCTAAACCCTAATCCCTAAACCCTACACTCTAAACCCCAAACCCTAAACCCTAATCCCTAAACCCTTCACTCTAAATCCTAAACCCTAATCCCTAAACCTTACACTCTAAACCCTAAACCCTATTCCCTAAACCCTACACTCAAAACCCTAAACCCTTACTATAATCACAAGTATTTGGGCTCTGGGATCTTTGGAGTTCCCGGCTTTTGGGGGGATTTTTCTTGGGGGTCCACGGCTAAAGATTTGCAGCTTCAAGGTCTTGGGGCTTTTCCGTAGCTACCTAAACGCGGTTTAGGGTTTAGGGTTTAGGGGTTAAGGGAAGCTCAACATCTCTCTACCCAGACCTCCCAAATTCCCATAGGCTTTTTGGGTTTAGGTTTTAGGGGAGGAGATCAAGGCTACTATTATGGGTATTTGGGAGGTCTAGGTAGTGCTTGGATAAAGGAATGGGCCTTGTAGTAGTTGAAGCTCCTATAACAACCCTATAACCCGTTCCCCTTCCCTACCCTAAACCCTAACTAAACCTTAAACCCTAAAGCTACTAAGCACCAAAGAGAAGGTTTTCCAGAAACCTCAAGGAACTGCCACTGAAATCCTTGGATGTGTAAGCAGGAGAGGGGTTGGGGTTTATGGCGTCTGTTTCATGGCTGTAAGGCTCAGTTTTTGAGGTTTTGGATTTGGGGCTAGGGTTTGGGCTCATGGTTCTCGTGTTTCGTGTTTCGTTTCACGATAAGATGAGTAACGGTGCTTATGAACGTTAGTGCGTGCGGTCTTCCTTAGCCCATAGCAGGCGAACCAATGGAAGCCGTATTTTTTGCTAAATTCTAGCCCCTAGAAAGCTAGATCCCTAAATCCCGAAGGAATCCGTAAATCCCTGACCCCAATACTCTTATAACCCTAGACCCTTCAAATCCCAAAGCCTATGCTGCTGGAAAGAAATCGTCAACTCGAAGCTTCGAAGCCCTTCCCCACATGCTGGACCCCAAGCTACACAGCCCATACCCTCCTCCTTCAACCCTAAACCCTGAATCCCTAAAATCCTGAATCACTGAAAGCCGGAATCTCTGAAATCCTACTAAGTCCCTAAAATCCTGAACATTTTCCAGGGCTCATCGCTGAAATCTGCATCTCGTCGTAAGAGAGGTAGTCACGCAGCAGCAGAGGCTGCATCTCTTGGCAGGTTCCAATCCTCGGCAAACTGGCGTTTGGTTCAGGGTCTCGGGTAACCCTAAACCGTTTCAAGGGGAGTGGGAAAGGAATATCGGTTCTGTTACAGGGCTCATATGAGCTATAGTCCAAACTCCTATATACCCCTTAATAACCCCTATATAACCTTTTTAGGAGTTTAGACTATAGTTCAGATAGGGATTGTTATTGGGATCCACGCCCGCACTCCCTCTTAACTGGGTTGCAGTTAAGGGACTTAAATTAAGTTACTATCAAGGGTTTAAAAGTGCAGGGTTATACCCATATTATGGCAACTTAAATTGTGTTCCTCAACAGCAACCCAGGTAAGCATAAGTTAACGCTTGCAAATCATCCTAAACCCTAAACCCTAAACAGAATCAGGATTCCATTCCTTTGGGTTTTGCCAAGTACCCACTTGGGAAAACGTGCAAGCTTTAGGGGACGTCATGCATACAACTGGATCCAGCACTCATCGCCATATCTAAAGGTATCCTATCCTGCTAAAAACCCCTTTATCAGTGTCAATGAACTCTCAAGTGGGGCTGCACTTCAATCGTCTTGAATGTCGTGCTTGCTGCTTCGGATTCTGAATGCATTTTTGAATAGCTATTTCTTTGATGAATGTTATCCTGGCCAAGCCGCCGTTTTTCCTTTCTCTGCTTTCACTTCTTTTGTCTCCTCTAATTTCCATTATTGATTTTGCTCCCAGTTTCAACGAGAATCCTCAGCCAGAATCAGGAGTTTCGCTATCCGAGGATCCTCAAAAAGGTCCTCAAAAGTGAGCCCCGCTGGTTTCTGACACTTCCTGCAGACCTTCTTCCTGGGCAGAAAATGAGAAAAGGGTGGCTTCCAGTCCATATAGTCCAGGTCGTTTTCACTGGGGTCCATGTTGGGGCTGCATATTTATGGAATCTCCCGTCTGCAGAGTGGTTTTTTTGGTAGTTGAATCACGTAGGATGACATTTTCGTCTAGGCTCCATACCCCAAATCAAGATAGAATCTTACTCTCTGTACGGGACTTCCGTATTCCCATCAAAAGTACTATTCACATTGGGAAACTCCGATGTGCTTCCTGGAGCCTGGCATCTCATCAAAGCCGCCCCACTGTTGCGACTGCAGCTGGCGCTGGTTCTGCGTAGTGGGCAGGATGTAGCGATCTCCATTTCCCCAGAAGGAGATAGGCCTCCCATCAGTTTCGGGTCTGCGTTTTTCAGGTTGGCTGGAAGCTCTTTCCAAACAATGTACGTCAAGGTTCTCTTATCCGTTCCTCAACAGAAAATCTCTTGGGCATCTACTGCTGCCAGCTACTTTTCTGATGATGACTACCACAAGAGCTTTTAAACCTGTGTTGCTATCACCCGCACCTACTCCTCCTAAGGCTGTCATCTAGTAGCCATTGCCACGTCAAAGGTGTGATGGAAGGGGAAGCCTCTTGTGCAGGAGGCGCGTAAAGAGATCTTCGGCAGTCATGTTTTGGTACAAGTCCTTCTCCACCTGAGCGTAGTGCCAGGGACAGAGGACTGTGAAACTCTTCTTACTGGTGGTAAGTAGGGAATCAGGGAACATAATCTCTATATAACCCACGTATAACAATTATTCCTTGCTGACCACCAGTAAGTCTTTCGAGTTGAGTGATGGATTGCAACTTCAGATGCGGATTTGTAGGGAAATGTGGACGCAACATGTTTTTAAAGCTGCAATAACTTGTCCCCCGCTCAAGGAACCCTGCGGGGCACCCCACTCTCCATTGAAGGGTTGAGGGTTTAGAGCTCGATTAGAGACTTATGAACTATAGTCTAAACTCCAAGTATCCCCACCTTAATAACCCCTATAGTAGTCCCCTATATAATCTCCTATATAACCCCCTTTAAGGATTTTAGACCCTAAACCCTACATAACCCCCTTTAAGGAATTAAAACCCTAAACCCTATATGAACCCTTCTAAGGGGTTTAGACCCCACACCCCAAACCCCATATAACCCTCTTTAAGATGTTTTAGTCCCTGAACCCTGTATGACCCCCTTTAAGGTGTCGTGGACCCTAAACCCTAAACCCTATATAACTCCCATTTAGAGAGTTTAGACCCTAAACCCTATATAACCCCTTCTCAGGTGTTTGGGACCCTAAACCCTAAGCCCTATATCACCCCTTCTAAGGAGTTTGGATCCTAAACCCTAAACTCTACATACCCACCCTCTCCCCTTTAAGGAGTTTAGGCTATGGCTCTTATGGGGCTGAGCATCCCGGGTGGCTACAGTTCCTTAAGGCGTGGTTTGATGCTGTTGATACCCAGACCCCCTAAAGGATCAACAAAAATGACAACCTCCAAAATGACGCCCTATTACTGTTGGGAAAAATCCTTCATGGCCAATGTTATAAGGGTTTAGGGTTTCAGGGTTTAGAGTTTTCGGGTTTAGGGTTCAAACGTTCTGCATGACTTTAGTATACTATGAACCCAGGACTCCCAAGGTATAAGGTACTTAGAGTCGTGCTGGATGTTAAGTTAAGTATCCCCCGCAATTATTGCCATTCTTGCATGGGAAGGGTATTTAATGAGATGAATTATGGTGGAACCTTGGGGGGAGGTAATGGGGGAGGGTGGTGGTGTTGTTGTTGTTGTTGGTGGTGGTGGTGGTGGTGGTTATGATGGTTATGAGAACTCATGAAGCATAAAGCTTCCACCTTAGGTCTAGGCTAATTCAACCCTAAACCCTGGGACCTGAACCCTAAACCCTAAGCCCTTAACCCAACACCCTAAACCCTAAACAGCCTAAACCCTAAGCCCTAAACACCCTAAACCCTAAACCCCAAACCCTAAACCCTGAACCCTAAACCCTAAGCCCTAAACCCTAAGCCCCAACACCCTGAACCCTGCACCCTAAACCCTAAGCCCTAAACCCAACGCCCTGAACCCTAAACCCTAAGCCCTAAACCCTACGCCCTAAACCCTAAACCCTGAACACCCTAAACCCTAAACACCATAAGCCCTAAACCCCTATATAACCCATTATAGTAGTTTCCATTTTATTTTCCATTACCCAAATTTAACCCCAATAATCTACCCCATTTAACCCTAAACCCCAAGCCCTATTAGAAAGCATACCTCCCTTTCAGGGCGTGATCTGCGACCCTGCCTCTGACCCGTGCTGCTGCTTTGCCTACCCAGGCTGCTGCGGTTTAGGGTTTAGGGTTTAGGGGTTTAGGGTTCCTAACTTAAGGACTTTAAGGCTTAGGGTTTAAGGTTTTAAGGTTTAGGGCTGTAGGGCTTATCCCCTGCATCATGGAAGAGTTTGTCAAGGAATATACAATGCATCATGGAAGGGTTTCCAATATCAATCCAAGCGTACTCCTTAGTCAGGTAGGGAAAATACTCTACATCATGGACGATTTCCTTAT
This sequence comes from Symbiodinium pilosum, assembly GCA_905231905.1. NCBI lineage: Eukaryota > Dinophyceae > Suessiales > Symbiodiniaceae > Symbiodinium > Symbiodinium pilosum. The sequence goes on along the minus strand of CAJNIZ010000714.1, from coordinate 125,964 downwards.
CATCCTCTTAAATGTATTTTCCCTAACTACGAGGTATTGATCTGTCTGGCTGGGTACAAGGCATGCGGAGATTAAGGGGATAAAGCCATGGGCCCCTAGTATGGGCTCTTCACCCCGGGATCCTTATATACCTACTATACAACCTATATATACCCTTACGGGTCCCTAGAATCCCCCTAAANNGCCCATATTAGGGGCCCATACTCCCTTTGAGAGACTGGGGCAATGGGCGACTGCGGGCTAAGAGCTTTAAACTGTCCTCCCGTAGTTCCGCAAAGAGACATCCCTTTTCAGAGCCTTAGATTTACTTCAGCCCTTCATAAAGACGACAACTCCAAAAATTCAATCTTTGAACCCCGATACCTGCACCCTGAGCTTTAAGCCCTTAAAACATAAACTGTATGACTTCTCAAACACTTACTTGAGCTATAGTCTAAGCTCCTTGAAGTGGGTTGTATAGGGGAATATGTAGAAGGGAGGATTATAGGGGTTATTAAGGGGCTACTAGGAGTTGAGAGTATAACCCCCATAATCCCATATATAACCTAGGCTTCCATTTCATGTTCCATTTTCTTTTCCATTTGATTCTCCATGATTAAAGGGGCATACTAGGAGTGTAGACTATAGCTCACTTGTGGTGACTAGAGCATACGAAGCTTGGACCCCTCCAGTCGTCCCAACATACCTCCTGCCACTTGGGGGGTCAGGAGGACTTAGAGAGTAGGCTAATGAGGTGATAACTAGGGTCACTATATGCGTTGTTGGGGTTATTAACCTACTTACGACGTGCCTCTGACCCTCCAGCTAATAGTTCCCAGCCCATTCCTTCATTCCGTGCTGCTTGGAGGTTCCGGGTACTTTCTGACGTGCTCACGATACAACTCATATGACCCTAAACCCTAACTACTAAGCCCTAAACCCTGAAACTCTATCATATCCCATGTACCGGCCCACAATCAGGCCACTAAGTCTCTTTAGATGCTCAAATTTCACGTTTGGGTACAATTGAAATCTGCCTCAACCTCCAAATACTACCTGCCAGGACACCCTAAACTTCAAACCCTGAACCCTAAACCTTCCAACCATAAACCACACGGTTTAGGGTTTAGGGTTTAGGGACCCCAAATCCTAAATCCCTTGAACCCTGAGAGAGCAAAAAAAGGCCTTGAGCCAACTTTCCAGCAGCCGCTGCAGCCCCGCTGGAGCCAAGGGGCCAACCTTGAAAAAACAGGGGACCCATAGGCAGTAGGGTTCTAGGTTTCTAGGGTTTAGGGTGGTAGGATTCTGGGGTCCTAGGGTTCAGCTTTCTAGGGTTCTAGGGTTTAGGATTCCAGGGTTCGAGGGTCTAGGGTTCTAGGGTTTAGGGGTTTTGAGCTTAGGGGTTTAAGGTTCTAGGTTCTAGGTAGGGGCCTAAACCATTAGGGGATTTGCTTCAGGAAAGGAATGTCTAGGCTTTTCAGAAAGCTAAGACTAGGGGCCAAACCGGCAAAGGTTTCGGGTTTGGGGTGTAGGGTTTAGGCCCTGAACTTACCGGGGGTTTCTAGGCAGTAAGGAAACACAGTAGATAGGGACTATATAGATTGTAATCCCTGATTCCCTATTTACCACCAGCAAGACTAGGGCTTTGATTTCAGGAGTCACGGTGTAGAGTTTAGGCCTTAGGATTTAGAGTGTAGAGTTGAGAGTTTAGGGTTGAGGGACGTTCAAATTTAAACAATGAAGAAGAACCAAATGGAAAAGAACATGGACAAGCAAATGGAATCTAAGCTTATGTAGGGTCCTACTTCATTAGAATGGGGCTTCCGGGCATATTCCACTGCAGGTATATAAGTCATATAAGAGGCCCCACGGGGACTATGAGCAGATTATGCGGCCCTATTCAATATCGAATGTAGGGTTGTACTTATTGTCATCTGCAGATGGAGAATGTAACTTCCCTAAATCCTTTTTCTGGGGAACCTGTAAAGGGAACACCAAAATGTGGGAAGCCCCCCAGGTCTAATGGATGCTCGGCTGCCTGGTTCAGCGAAATTGGAGGGTTTCTTTGGCTATGAAACTATGATAGCTGAACAAACCCTGAACCCCAAACCCCAAACCTGAACCCCAAACCCTAAAACCTAAACGCCAAACCCTGGACCCCAAACCCTAAACCCAAAAACCCTGGACCCCAAACCCTAACCCCCAAACCCTGGACCCCAAACCCAAAACCCAAAACCCTGGACCCCAAACCCTAAACCCCAAACCCTGAACCCCAAGCCCTGAACTCCAAACCACAAGGATGATCAGGGTCTGATTAGGGTTACACTTTGGATCACAGGGGGTCTATGGGGTCCGTCTAGACTTTCCAGAACTGCATCACTAACACGCATGAAGGTGCAAAACAATGGCTACAATAACCTAGAGAGCTTCCTTGAATCCGAATGGCAGCAACAACACTACCATATCTGTTGATGAACCTGCTATCAACGTTGCGTTCCTTCTCTCGTCGCAGAAGAGTGAGCAGGAAGGAGTCATCGCTGTAGCTGTGGCAGTAAGAACACGATAACGGCAGCAGGGCGCAACAGTGGTGCTAATTCTGCGGCCCTGTTGGAAGTCCGTCCGGAACTCGGCGATAATCTGCTCCATGCTTCTTGTCGGCTCCTCCCCATCCAGGTCCGGCTACACTGGGGAGCCATGCAAATGCTGGCGAGGTGGATGGCTACTTTTCGTGACCCAGGATTACGTGCTGTTTCTTGCTAGGGAAAAACCAATAGACTGTGCCTTTCAACGATGCCGCTTCCTTGCCGCAACGTACATTGAACCTCCCAAATCCTTGAGGATGTTGAGACTTGTTCGGAGCCTGAAGCTGGGCTGATTTTGTCTAAGCAACGCATCCCACACTTGAAGTTTAGGGCTTAGGGTTTAGTGGCTACAACGAATGTCGCAATGGCGGCAGCGACCAAGAGGCAGACCAGGATGACAGCCATGCGAACAGGAATATGAGGATCCCTAATAATCTAGGACCCAAAAAGTCCTCCTCTTTTCAAAATTTATCCTGGTAAAGAGTTTAGGATGTCAAAAAGGGTAAAGAGCTTTCTCAGCGGCCCCTTCAAAGGATGATTTTGATGACCATGCGAGCGAGAGTCTTACCTCCACCCTAATTCCTAAACCCTATATAATCCCATATATACCCCCGTCTAAGGAGTTTAGACTATAGCTTAGGTGGGCACCCCACCCTGTAATAGTGGTATAATAGAAATGTAAGAAAGCCCAAGTCCGACGGGGTCCACCTAAACTATAGCTCATGCGAAATTGATTGCACGGAAACCTTGCTGGCCAGGTCCAACACCTCCGCCTCGCGCGCCTCTACAAGGCAATTTTCCAAAACAGGGGGGTGGGTAGGGGTGTTTAGGGTTTAGAGTTTAGGGTAATTTCTCAAAACAGGGGGACCTAAAGGAGGGCTTATATAAGGGACGATATAGAGTTTAAGGTCTACACTCATTAAAGGGGGCTATATATAAGGTTTAGGGCTTAGGGTTTAGTGGCTACGCTCTTTGAAGGGGGTTCTATAAGGGATTCTATAGGGGTACTACTATACGGGGTTTTAAAGGGGATATGAGGAGTTTAGACTATAGCTCACATAGTAATTTCCCAAAACAGGGGAACCCGAATATAAAACCTCAAGCACTATAATCCTTATTATAGGGACCCCCTAGAAGGGACCCCTCGTTTTGGGAAAACCTAAACCCTATACCCCAAGGTACCCCTAATTGTTGAGAAAACACCCCGCATTGTGTTGGGACAGGAAAATCATGCTTCTTCTAGAAAAGGTTAGGATGCGATGATAGAAGGTGCCCAAACTCAGTTACCACAACAGGGATATATAGTAAATAAAAGGGTCTCCTAACATGGGTAACCTCACTTCCTGATCAGCAACCCACTAAAGCCTAGCTTATCGATTCTAAGCAGTGGGCTGAGAGCTGGTGTTTTATGGCTTGTGGGACTGTGCAGGGACAGAACTGGGGCGCTTAAATTGGAGGAGTGTTCAAGGTTAGCTCGCTGAACCTTTTTTTGATTTAGGAGGATTACTTTTGAGGATCCAAGGAAGACATACGGGTATAGACTGGGTACTGCCCCCACCAGTAACAGTCTATACCCGGGCTCATATGAAGGGTTATATATAAGTATATTAGAAATATAATCCAACTGGTACTGAGTGGGGGCAGTACCCAAGGCATAGAGGGGTTCTCATGAAAAGAGCGGGCCTTTGGGCTTGAAGAAGATTTAACGCTGCAGGGGTGCTCGGGCCCAGCTTTGGGGGTGAAAGGCCTGAACCCCAACCCTAAACCCTAAACCCTAACCTTGAGTCCCTAAAGGATGCAAAAAATGGAGTCCCCCCCAAAATGATATCCTTGCTATATATGTATATATATGAGCCATAATCTAAACGCCTCAAAGGGGGTTATATCGGGGATTATATGGGGGACTACTATAGGGCATATTAAGGGGGAGTTTAGGCAATGGCTCATATATGTATATATGCATATATATAGATACATATATATATATATAGGAGCCTGGGGGATTAAAGGGAGGTTCTATTTTTTTGGATCCTTTAGCTTAGCCCACATTACCCTAGGAAGAAAAAAGGATCCTTTCTACAAAAAAAATTAAGGAATCCCATAAACCAAAAAGTACAAAGGATCCCTAACATTGATCCAGTTAGGGGGTCTGGGAACCTAAGCCCAGTTCTTGGGTTGTACTTGGCAGAGCCAGGCTCAGGATTTTGAGGGCTTTACATGGAGGTTTCCCCAAAATTACCGGTACCTTTTTGGGGGTCCCTATACTAAGGACTACGTTATTTTGGGTCTATAGCGGGGTTCCTCAGAGGCAATTTGAGAGACACTACATGAATCATTATAGCTGATCTATGTAATTCAAACAGAATTTGAATGTGGCCGGGCATTGAGCTCCTCATTGCGCCTCCTGAGCTCCTCTTTCTGGGCAAGCACCCGGAAATTATCAGCGCAGCTCTCGAAATGATGTTCATCGTTGCATCTCTCTTCTGCCTCTTCCATTGGCGCAGGCGATCACACAGCAACACCATTTGCAGTTCGATGGCCTTATCTGTCCATCTTAACTCTCTGCATCGCGGCCTCCGCTTCCTCCAGACGGCGTGACATCGGCAATCAGGCCCCCTGTCTCCTAATCCGGGAAGGGATTATATTGGGATAATGGAAAAGAAAATGGAAACTACTATAATATATTGGGGTAATATTAGGGTTATAGTAGGGTTATATTGGGATTCTGGGATAATGGAGAATGGAAATTACTCATAGGGACAGGGTTGTAGGGTTTAGGGAAGTTCAGGGGCAAGCTATAGTCTAAACGCCTGGCATCCGCCTTCCTAACCCGTATAATACTCCCCTATAGACTCCCGTATATCGCCCCCTTTAAGGAGTTTAGACGAAAGCTAATGTGGGCTTCCAAGGTGAGCTGGAGATGTTGAAGCACGGTACGGGACTCCCGAGATATTGGGATTTAAGGTTTAGGCTGGAGGGCTCGGGATGATCAAGGGATTTAGGCTTTAGGGTTTGGGATTCAGGGATTCATGTTTAGGGTTTAGGGCATGTTGGGATTTCCTCAAAATAAGGGGACCTTTTATGGTCATTCTAGTCAGGATTAGAATGTTCTTTGGGTGTGTATTGGGGTTCTCCTATTGATGGAAACAACCATCTACTGGATGCCAGCCGGACAACTAAACCCCACAACACTTCTTTCCAGCTCCTTGTGGGAGCTGCTGAACATGATCCCGGCATGATCCCTGAGGAGGTTTCCGTCTCTCTACTACTCTCTCTTCCGATGCCCAACTTGAGACAATTCCGGAAGCAGATGCCCCAAGCTAACATGGAAGCCCTTGTAGGCCCCTTGAAGCGGGCAGTTGCATCTGCAGGTCCCTTTCTAAGCTTCCAGGTTCGTCTGGGGCAACGTACCATATAAGCATTCTATAAGCTTGGTTGGCCTTTGGAACCCTTTGAAAAATATTAGTATATAGGGTCCTTATGAAACCAATTAGGGAAATTGTTTAAGTATCCCACAGGCCAACCGAGTAAGCCTTATGTTATGACAGCCGCCAGATAACTCCCCACCTGAAGACTTCCCGGAGATGAGCGAGTGGGGACAAAGGAGGGTTTAGGGTCTAGGGTTGGGTTTAGGGTTTAGGGTTGGGTTTAGGGTTTAGGGTTGGGTTTATGCGTAAATCAGAAGCTCCCAAAATCCCACCCCTGCCGCACGTGCCTTGAAGGAGCTCAGCTGAACCTTGTTCCATCATGTGTAAACCCTAAGCAACAGTTACCACAAGGGGTAATAGGAGTTATAATCGCCCCTTAATAAGGCTCCCCTTAAGGACAGGTACTGGGTGGGGGAATGACCCAACCTAAGCCCTAAATAGTAATTTCCATCTTCTTGCCCATTACTCTAATATAACCCTCATATGAGCTATAGTCTAAACTCCTTAAAGGGGGGTTATATAGGGCATTCTATAGGCATTACTCTAGGGGATATTAGGGGGGATACTAGGAGTTTAGACTATAGCTCATACATCAATATGCTCATACCTAAACTCCTGAAACCCCGGTCTTGGTCTGGCAGGGACCCCCAGCAAACTTAAAAAATCTAAGGATCCTCAAAATGAGCTTTATTGGCGTAGCGCTGCCAGTCCCTGTGTTTTCGGCCTAAGGTGCAACCCGGGAGTTTCTCAAAAAGGAAACCTCTGTAGGAATGTATACTGGGTTGCTGAGGAACTTAACTTAAGTTACGAGATTTGGACACCATCTTAATTACTGTATATGTATAAAATTTAAATTTCTGGACAACAGCCCAGTACATGGCTGGCGTTCGGCAGCAGGCAGCAAGGACTCGAGGGAAGCGACCCACTGATCACCTCGAACTTGCCAATCGACTCCTCCTCCTGCACCGGGGCTGGAAGCATGGCCGGCTTCTTCTCCTTGTGGTTGGATTTCTTGCTCACGCGCGCCTTGATGCGAGTGACATACAAGTTGGCGCGGGCCAGGCAAGAGGTCAGTGCCAACTGGCGGCGATGGTCCTCGCGCCTCGCGCTTCTGCTTCGCAGGCGACGACACATCGCCACACAGAAGTTGCGCAAACCAGATGGGCCCGACAATCTGCGCGCAAGAGGCCCACCCTGTCTACAAAGTCAGCTGCTTGAGGGTCTTTACTGGAGGGCGTATATGGAGTAAGACACGTTCGGGCATGCATCAAGATGTGGGTCCCGTGAACCTATATTGGGGCATATACGCACTTCTCGATGGCCATGGGAAACATGCTCCAGCAAGGACATCTAGCTCTATACAGCGATACACATATGTATACCGCCACCGCCACTGCTACCGTACCTACTTCTCTTACTACTATATATTATAGTAGTTTCCATCTTTTTTTCAATTCTCTTTTCCATGTGATACCCCTACATTATCCTTTGGATACTTCTAACCTAAAGCCTTGCTTCCACACCCCCGGAGAAATTCACAAATTGAACTACCGTGAATCTATTATCACATGTCTACGCCGGGCGTGTGGTGTCATCTTTACTAGCAAAAGTTCTTAAGCACATGATATTCCACGGTCGTAACTTGAGCCTGCCCTAATCCTCTCCGCATAATTTATGAACCCCCCACCTTTGGGGGCGGGAGGTGTTTAGTCCCAGCGGGAAGGGACCTTAAACCCTAAACCCTAGATCCCGAACCCTAAACCCTAAACCCCCAAACCCAAAACCCTTAAAACCCTTAAAACCCTAAACCCTTAAACCCTTAAACCCCAAACCCTAAATCCCAAAAGCCAAACCCTGGACCAATCCCAAAATCTGATCCCAAGAGCTGGGAGCCGAAGGAACCCTGTGTCCAGCCCCTTAGAACTCCACTCGGGTTTAGGGTTTAGGGTGAAAGGTTTAGGGTTTTGAGGTTTAGGATTTAGGGTTTTGCGGTTTAGGGTTTAAGGTTTAGGGTTTAGGTTGGGGGAATCACTAATTCGGAAAACCTCCTCCAGAATCTGTTCATCATCCCAGCATGGAAGAACTTCTCAGCTTTACAACTAAACTTTAAAGGCTGTTGTATCCCTAGACCCCTATATACCCCACTGACGCTAGAAGTCAACCCGAAATCCCAAAGCGTGTCAAATCTAAACCGTGTTGTAGACCTCATTATCATAAATCATCCTTAAACCCTAAACCCTAAATCTACCCTAAACCCTAAACCCCAAACCCTAAATCTACCCTAAACCCTAAACCCTAAGCCCTAAACCCTAAATCTACCCTAAAACCCTAAAACCTACATCCTTACCCCGCCAAATGCAACCTCAGGAGCTGCTTCGGTGCCAGGAGGAAAGTCGTAGGGAAGCCTGGGTTGCTGTTAAGGAACTTAATTTAAGTTACTATAGTTTGGGATTTAGGGTTTAGGGTACTATATTGGGGAACCATATGAATTACTATATATACCCATTATGGTAACTTAATTTAAGTTCCTCAACAGCAACCCAGAAGCGCGGCCTGGCGCTGGAGGAGCTCCTCTGCAGCCGCAACCAACTTACTGGGGTCTTGGTGAAGAATAGGGTTTAGGTTGGGTACTGCCCCCCCCTCAGCAGCAGTTGGATAATAGTATACCCCACAGGGGCACTGTAGCCCTCAACCACAGCATTCCTTTCCTTGCTGGTGGTTAGTAGGGAAAAAGGGAATATAGTCCCTAGATGACCCCTGTATAATATACTCCGCCACTTCGTTCTAAATCCCAGTAAGTTTAGGTTTTAAACTCGACACCCTTATTGTTTGGGCCCCTAGTCTTAGGTTACTGGGGACCCTAGACATTCCTTTTTCTGTACTACTAACCACAGATCCTGAACCTTGGGTACTGCCCCCACCCAGTAACAGTCTATATGAGGGGTCCTAATAAGGGCTATATATAATGAATCGGGGGCAACTCCATATTCCATCTGCTTAAGGGGGACTGGAGGCAGGTGCATGTCACAAGGCTTTGCAGGTTTAGGAGGTAATGGTCTAGCCTTTAACGTAAATACGTAAGGACTCTTGCAGACCAGGACTATAGTGAGTCTCTTGATGCACAGACCTCCTGCGACGATCAAATTGGGTGGTGGTGTAGAGGAAAGTGCCTGGACATGTTTGCAGATCCCTTCATACTAATTTTAACCACCCCCAACCCCCAAACACTAGAAATTCACCACAGGAGACTTTTTGCATTGGGAGGCATGTGTAATTAGGGGGAGTTTAGCCCAAAACCCTTAACCTTCAATAAGATGATAGTTTTCATGTTAAGTATCAGTCTTAAGCGACGAAAACCAGAATAGGCACCCTGACCCTAAACCTTTAGTCATCTTTCTTGGATGGGCATGTTACTTATAGCCTGCTTATAACTGCAACTATTAACCAAAAATAACCCTACTAAGTGGGACTTATCCTTCAGCTATAAGCACAGTTAAGCCCAAAGGCTAAAGCCTAAAACCCACACCCGTACAAGTTGGGTACGGTCCTTGCCCTAGAACAGTCACATGCGCGATCCTCGTAATATTGCTGTATACGTAATGTTGGGGACTGTTCTAGAGTGGGGTGTGAACCCTCTCCAAAAGATCTTATTCTCCTACCCTAATAATGCAACCCTCCACTCCCTTAAAAACATATTCCCCCAAATATATACGGGTGCTATAGCGGAAATGCTCATTATTGCAGGTGTGTGGGAATTATTTTGAAGCGGGAGGGGATTATTCGAACAAGGGGATTATGGGGTCCCTACTAAGAACTGTATCGGAGATGTTTTTGAGATTGTTGGGGTGGTGGGGCTTGCATACCCAGACCCCCTAAAGGATCCAAAAAATGGAACCCTCCCAATATGAACCCATTACTACATTGGGGAAGCTAGGGGGATATTAGGAGGTTCCATTTTTTGGATCCTTTAGGGGGTCTGGGTATGTTGGGCTTGGGACTCTAGAACCTTGAAACCCTCGTTATCTAAAGGCTGTAGCACTTAGAGAAACTGCTTCCGCTGCAGTAACAGGAGCTTACTGAACCCAAAAACCCAAGCCCAAAAGCCCCAAACCCCGAAAACTCCACAACCTTAACCCCAAAACCCTCAGACCCCCTGAAAGCAGCAACCTTGGAGCGGGCCGAGTCCGAGAGCTCCCCAAAATTGAGGCCGGTTTAGGGTTTAGGGTTTAGGGTTTAGGAGGCTTCAAGGTTTTAGGTTTACCTGTGGCTCCATTTACCTACAGTTTAGTAGCAATTACCCCCTAGTTAGTAGGTAGAACCCATAAGACTGTAGGTAAATGGAGCCACAGCTAGGGTTTAGGTCTACGTCAAGGTTTCCTTTTTAGAGTTTAGGGCTCGGGGCCTATGATTTAAGGTTTTTGGTTGAAGGGTTTAGGGTTTTGGGCCGGGGGGGTTTCATAGTCCCCAATATGGACCCCAATATGCTATATTGCTTTTCATCGGGACACAGTTTTAAAGTTCAAGGAGTGACAGGTACAAGGAAGTCTGAAAGCTGGCCTACTGTTGATGGATGAATTTTTACACCACCTAGGGGCCCTAAACTACTGTAACTCCTAGGACTTTAGGGACTTAAGGTGGTGCAAGATTTCCTCCATCAACAGTACGAAACCTCACGCCTGCGATCGCTGGGAGTAGTTTGCAAACAGGATGGCGACCGGTGTCTCTGCAATTGATACCCAAAGTACCTTTCACCTTTGGAATTCTAGGAATTTCGTAGGAGTTTAGAGTTTAGTCTTAGTATGCTGAATTCATGCAGGATCTTTTCCATTATAGTGTTCCTCGTAGCCATGCATTTCTCATCCACAACAAAGAATGCTTCGCCTCACATTTTCCACATCTTTCTTGGCTTCTTGGTTGGCCCCTGAGGGCTCCCTGGGCACCGAACCAGTACTGTACACTGTACATCGGCTTTTGACTTCTTCTTGGACAGCTAGATGATGCACAAAACTTACATAGGACGGAACTATCTGCGCCGCTAATGCAACTTGAGCCAAGTTGTCCAAATAAGCTATAGTCTAAACTCCTAGTCTCCTTCAATAATCCCCTATATAGGCCTCATTAAGGAGTTCAGCTTATAGCTGTACTTATATACTTCTACTCACTTGGGTCTCCGCACATCCCCCGAGTGTTGCACTTCAATCGTATACATGGGGGGTTCAGAGGTTTAGGGTCATGTGCCCATGTCACTCTCAATGTTCTCATTTAAGCTGGCCTTGAAGCCTATTGTGTTCTTTTGTCCAGGCTCTCCAAGAAGTGTGGTTTTGCAAAATTGGCGCGGACTGGCCTGTGAAGAGAAGGCCAATTTTGGGGGGACTTGAAGCCTTAAACCCTATACCCTAAACTCAAAGGCAATGATTTTCTTGGCTTCTCAGAGGTTCGGCTGCATTCCTAGGTGCTCACGGGAAGTTTGCAGGGATGGTCAGGGTCCTTCTTGAAGGTTTTGCGAAGGTCATCTTGTCTGTTTCTCATATACCAACACTAGTTGTCAGAATGATGATGCTTTGGCGAAGCTTTATGGTACCCTTGAAGCTGTTCCACTGACCTAACATCCTACGTGCAAGGGTAGACGTGTGGTATTTCACTTGGCTTTGTCCATGTTATGAAGTGCTTCCGTTTCGCTTGACTGACCCCACAATATTGGCATCCTTACGACGAGTACTCCTCAAACAGGGACCCTAAATCCCAAAATCGAAACCTCACATGAGCCACTGTCTAAACTCCTAGTATTCCCCTTTATATTCCCTATAATACTGCCCTACATAATCCCACATATATATATATATACCCTAAACCCTAAACCTTCATATATATATATATATGTATATATATATATATCCCTCTTTAAGCAGCTTAGACTACAGGTCACATAGCAAAGCCAGACCAGGTAGCTCATAACCCTAATATTGTATACTAGTTTCAAGTCTATTTTCCACTATCCCAATATAACCCCAATATATACCCTATAATCCCTATATAACTCCTATACAACCCCTATAATCCCTGTAGCTTCCGTTTCATTTTCCATCATCCCAATATAACCCTACCCCAGCTTGGGGAACATGGTGCCCAGGAACTCGAACCCCTAACCCCTGAACCCTAAACCCTAGATAGTAGTTTCCATTTTCTTTTCCATTATCCCCATAAAACCCCTATATTACCCTATACAACCCTATATAATCCCAATATTACCCTATATAACCCTGTATAATCCTTAAATCACCCCTATACAACCCTATATAATCCCTATATCACCCCTATATAACCCTACATAATTCCTATATAACCCTACATATCCCCATATTATTACCCCAGAAACAGTATCTAAGGCGGAGCTCTACTGATCTTGCTCTGCTGTCTAAAGTTGCGCTCTGATCGGGTGCGGGATTCATGAGGGTTTCGGGTTTAGGGTTTAAGGTTTAGGGTCTAGGGTTTAGAGTTTAGGGCCTAGGGTTTAAGGCCCAAGCAAGGAAATCTAAGATGGTGGTACTACAGAAATGCCTCAGTAGGTTTAGGGTTCAGGGTTTAGGGCATACTTTTAGGGGTGGTTGCCTTACTGGTCCGTGCGGACGGTGAACCTCGGAGTCTCTGATTTTTCCCAGAGATAGTCCTCCTTAAATAGAATATGGCTTCGGGTATATTCTAATAAGAGCCCCATAAACCCCATATTCTCTCTACATAAGGGGGACTGTAAGTGCCTTCAAGCTGCTGCTATGCTTCCTCAGCTGCTGGCTGTGGGAATTCCAGGGCTGCGTCCCAATCAAGGCAAACTCGCAGCGGTCGCTGGCCTAGCCTTCGAGTTGGTTAACTACACAAACTTTCTACAAAAGAGATCAGGGTGCTTTCAAAGGATAAACTAGGTTGGCCCCTAAAACCCGTTGAAACAAATCAGTATATAGGGTCCCCTATTAAAGCCATTAGGGAAAATCTCAAATATCCCAGGGGCCTACCCAGTAAAACATGGGGCTAGAGAACCTAAACCTTAAACCTTAAACCCCTAAACCCTAAACCTTAAACCCTAAACCCCTAAACCCTAAACCCCTAAACCCTAAACCTTAAACCCTTCGGGAATCCGGGGAGCGAGGGTTAAGGATCTTTGGATCAATGTCTGCCCTCGGACTCACCCACCCCAGAGCCATAGTAAGATAGTTGATCTTAAGTCCGTATGAAAGTAAGTACCTTAAATGGTCGGAATTATGGTGCTGCAGTATGCTGAGGCTCCGCAGGCTTAGAAGCAGCAACAGGAAGTGTGAGCCTTCTGGCACACCCTTGAACCTGCCCTGTGCTTGGCACTTTGAGAATGGGCTTTGGAGTCAAGTTTTTTGAGGGGTTCTGCAACGAATTTACACAAGCAGTTTAGGCTTCGGGAAAATATTAGCATGATATGATGCCGTCCCCAAGAAGCTGCAAGTGACGAGGTGTCCATTGCAGCGGAAGAATTCACCACCCTCTTGCCGAGATGATCTTCTCGCCACCCCAATTGCACAAGCAAAGCACAAATGAGCCATAGTCTAAACTCCTAGTATCCCCCTTAATACCCCCTATAGTAATTCCTATATAATCCCCTATATAACCCCTTTCAGGAGTTTAGATTATGGCTCAAATGGTGCTGCACCTACAAGGGGGTAAGAGGCGTGAGGACGATGAAACCCTGTGCGACCCCGTGCTGCATCCATCTTGGTATTTCACTGAGCCTCAAACCCTGTAAACCTGTAATCATGGGTTCAACTAGTACCCCCCTCTATACTACCCCCCCTTTAATTAACCTTAAGTAAGCCCCTAAATAACCTTAACTAAGGGGGGAACCTGGGGGGGGGGTAGTATAGAGGGGGGGTACTAGTTGAACCCATAATGTAAGCCTTACAAGCTACAGCCCATCTTTCCCACACAAGTACTGGACAAATAGATTCAGGACTAGACTCAACTACAAGAGGGTCCCTGATGTTTACTGTTAATGGTCCCATGGTAAGCCTAATATTGACAACAGTAGCTCCTGATAGTAAGCTCTAACATTAACTATTTTGAACTTGGAACCCCAGTAAAAATCACAGTTCCCGCTGTTCCTTAGGGTTATAATAAGCAAGCCTAAACCCTAAACCCTACAACCCTAAATAGTATTTTCAAGTACCCCTAAAGTGGCCTGTCAACCAGCTGTACTTTCCAACCCTCCACCCTCACCCTACATTTGGGGGTTTCCCAAATGTAGGGGAGACCTTTTTGGGGGTCCCAATAATAAGGTCTATAGTATTTGGGGATCTACGTGGGGGTCCCCCTATTTAGGGAAACTACCATTTAGAACTCTTCATGGACACATCAAGAAGAAGCTCTTCTCGAAAATGATCTGAGCTATAGTCTAAACTCCTAGTATCCCCCTTAATAACCCCTATAGTAATTCCCTATATAATCCACTATATAACCCCCTTTAAGGAGTTTAGACCATAGCTCATCTAGCTCTGCTGTTGGGAACCTTGCCGGCCAGCCTACAGCCTAAACCACAAGTCCTCAATCTCCAAGAATCCAAGTTCGTAACCTTGAGGTTTGTAGACGTGATTTTGGGGCCACAAAGACACTACCAAGCTCCAAGACTGCAAGCTTGCAACGGTTTTTCGTCTTGGTTTTTGGGCCCCACAAGACGCACGTACGTAAACCCTTGGGCCAAAAGCCTTAAAAGTCCAAGCGGGAACTCTCTGAAAAGCGTGGTCCCTAACCCTAAACCCAAAACCCTTCACTCGAACCCTTATCAACCCTAAAGCCTTAACCGCTTCCGAACGCCAAACCTTGACCAGCCCTACCCTCCTATCGAAACCACACATAGCCATATTAGGGGTTTAGGGGTTGAGGGTTTAGGATTTATAGCCATATGAGCCATGGTCTAAACTCCTTAGAGGTGGGTTATATAGGGGATTATACAGGGACTCCTATAGGGGTTATTAAGGGGGATACTAGGAGTTGTTTAGACTATAGCTCATATTAAGATGTCAACCATCCTTACGGGAATCCGTAAGGCTGATCTTAAGATTATGGAATCCGAAAGCAAACACGACAGTGCTTAAACCCTTCCCCTACTCCACCCCCTGAATACTAAATATTCCCAACACAATATGGTACGTGCCAACTAGAGGTATGGATTCTCCATCACCGTCCCTGCTTAAATCGTATAGAGGTCGCCCAAAATTGCGGGCAAATTTTGGGGTGCCCCCAGACTAAAGATCATAATATATCGGAATCTATCCATGTGATTTGCCATTATTGGCGGGGTAATACCTCCAAACCCTTGGAACCCTAATCCCACATTTATGGAAACTACCAGTAAACCTAAACCCTATATTTGCCAAGGAACATGGTGATCCCTTTGGGATACGCTTTTTCCAGTGTCGTTTGGAGCCTTTGGCAAGGAGCGGAGTTGGGATTTGTAGTTTGTAGGGTGGGTTTAGAGTTTAGGGTTTAGGGCTCAGGGTTTAGGGTTTAGGGTGTAGGGTTTAGGGTTCAGGGTTTAGGGTGTAGGGTCAAGGGTTTAGGGGGAAGAGTTTCGGGTTTAGGATTCAGGGTTTAGGGTTTAGGGTTAAGGGTTTCGGGTGTAGGGTTTAGGGTTCAGGGTTTAGGGTGTGGGGTTTAGGGTTAAGGGTTAAGGGTTTAGGTTGTAGAGTTTAGGGTTTTAGGGTTCAGGGTTTAGGGTGTAGAGTTTAGGGTTAAGGGTTAAGGGTTTAGGGTGTAGGGTGTAGGGTTTAGGGTTAAGGGTAGAGTGTGGGGCTTATGATTTAGGGTGGTAGGGTTTAGGGCTTAGGATGTAGGATTTGGGGCTTAGGATTTAGGGTTTAGGATTTAGGTGGACTTAGTAAGGCATGAGTAACGAAGAGGGAAACTACTGGATATGATTTGGGGTAAACTTACACAACCTATAAACCATATAACTCAGTTATCCGTATTCTCAACGTACTTGCTCAGTCCCCCGACCCTTTCATTAAGGGACAGGTTAGGAGGACCCCCCCACCCTGTAACAGTGACTATAAGGGATAGTGAGGATTATGTTAGAGTCCTATTGTATTCCTGCTATGCCACCATTACAGGGTGAGGGGTCCTCCTAAGATATAGGGTTTGAGGTACAAGCCCTAAAACCTAAGCCCTAAACCCTAAGGAGTCCTCCTAAGGTATATGGTTTCAGTCACAAGTCTGGGGTTGCAAAGTTTTGGGGCGGTGGGATGCAGGCGTGTAGGTGTAGACTCTAAGCCCTAAGCCCTAAACCCCAAACTGGCAAGGTTTAGGGTTTCGGGTTTAGGGCTGGCTCTGCGTTGATGGTGCATAATTTTGAATATAGAGTTGACAGTGTGAAGTCACGGTGTAAGCTGTAGAGTGGAAGGGTTTCTGGTACTGTTACGGTGAAGGTGTATGACCCATGCTTTACGTTGTGAAGGTCGCGTGTTTGCTGATCTGTGTAAAATCCTGAGCTCTGGAATCTACACCCAATTCATGAACACCGCCTTTGACTTCGATATCCTAAGCGCAAAGCGCAGTAAACCCGTTGCCCTTCAGCTCAAACCCTGAACCCCAAACTCTAAACCCCAAACCTTGAACCGAATTCCAAATCGTAGGCCTTGAGCCCACACGCCCCCTAAACCCTAAACCCCTAAACCCCCAAACCCTAAAAGCCCATACTCCAGATCCTTGAAGGAGAATCCTCAGCCTCGAATCTTAAATCGCAGCTTCGATTTCATTTTCCATCTGATTCGGCATTTGATTCTCCATTCTTCTAACCATAAACCCCACACCTTCAACCCTAAACCCATATGGGTGGTTGTCAAAATTATGGTCCCTTTTTGGATCCCTGTTATACTACGGCACCTAATATTTAGGTTATCCAAAAATATTTTGACAACCACCTATATCCCAGATCCTTGAATGGCTTCTACTCTCCAGGCCTTTTGCAGCTCACGGAAGCAAGCTGCGATCGTGTTGCCCTGATCTTCCCGAGGGTCACATGGGGGATCCAAACCACCTAGCCAGGGCGTCTTGAGTTTAGGGTTTCATTTTCCAGTTGAAATACAATTTAAAAAGATCTTTTTTATTGA
>CAJNIZ010000714.1:89402-102702 GCA_905231905.1 Symbiodinium pilosum | reverse complement strand
CCCAAGCCCTAAAGTCCTAATCCATTAACCTTAAACCCTAAATCCCCAAACCCTAAGAACGCCTATCAACCCGCAAGACGGAACCCTAAACCCAAGGTCCGAACGCTGGCCCCGAACAGTTTCCCCACTGGTTTCCTGGGTCCTACTTGCGCGTCCCTGGTTGGACTTCTAGGGTTTTATTGTGTATGTATTAGGCATATGACTGTATCCATATACCTAACTTAAATACCTGTATATCTACAATTACATGTGGGAAGCCCGGCCAGCCGACCCCGTGAGCCCTAGCCGTTCTCCAACACCCGAACACTCCCATTCCCCCCTGAACCCTAAACCTTCGGCCCTAAACACTCCGAAGAAAGCTCCGAGGACTCCTCAGTCAGCTCTTTGCAGAGCATGTCGTGAAACTTCTGCAGCATGGGGGCCGGAAGCGCGCGAGCGTGCTCCCCAAAGAAGAGAAACCTCTGCGGTCCCCACAAGCGACCCCAACAAATCTGCCCCAGTGTAACATGAAAGTCAAAGAAAGGCTTTACGGCGACTTAACCAGGGTCCTCCTATCCCTGCATAGCTGTTATAACGCTCTAAAAAAGCCTTTCCAACATATCAGAAACCCTTTGATAAACCCTGCTTCAGAAAGGCAGGGAATCGCCAACAAGCCAAAACCATGCACGGTTTTGGGGTAAGGGCTTCAGGTTTACGGTCGTGGGTCTAGGTTTTGAGTTGAAGGTCTATTGGGTACCATAGTATCCCCAAATAAAATACTACTCAGATGATCCCACAGCCCTGAGCCCTCAACCCGAAGCCTTAGACCTCAAACATAGCAGCTGTCATGCGTTTACCAAAGTAACCTTAACCAAGGGGGGAACCTGGGGGCGTAGTATAGAGGGCTGTAATGTAGACCCATGATTAATAATCCCGCTCCTTTTAAGGACCTAAATATTAGGATCCCTATTCTAAACCGTATTAAGGGGAGGGGGTTTATTAATCATGGGGCTGGGTTAGTAGGGGAACCCATGAAGCTCCCATTCGCTTCTTCATTCACCATTCCTGCCCTCTTCAGAGCCCTGAGCCACGCGCAGAGTTCTACACTCTAGAAGCTAAACTCTAGGAACTGGAATTCCCTAATCCCTAAACTGCCTAACCCCAAGAGCCCTACATATCACTATACTTTAACTTACTGGGAGGTAGTATTTGACTTACTCGGGTTAGTAGGGAAGCAGGGAATATCTGACATAGGGGTTGTATAGGGATTATACTCCCTTACTCCCCGCTAACCGCTAGTAAGTTCAAGGTATCCCTGTTTTTGAACCCCCTGCTTTCTTTTGGGTTACATACTACTGTCCGCAAGGTTCCCCCATAAGTAGGCTGATTTGAGCTTACTAAGGCTAGTCAATGGTGTTAAGGTTGGGATAGCATGAGCGGGTGGTTGGAAGAATCCATGACTTTCCCGCAGCCCTAAACCCTAAACCCCAAACTCCAAATCCTAAACCCAACATCCTAAGCCTCAAATTCCCAATCCGAAGCCCTAAACCCTTAACCCTTTTCCTCCCCTATAACCCCTTTAAGGGGACCTTATTATTTGGGTCCTGGGACCCTTAGGGGTCATAAAGACTAAAAAGTCCCAGGAGCGTCATGTGCAATCCTGAGACCTCCACCGGATCGAATCCAGTGTTGTTCGGAAGGCCCAGAAGTTCTGGGGAGCTCTCTAGAGATGACGCCACCTCTACAAGTTTAGGGCTTAGGGCTTAGGGTTTAGGGCAACAGAAGGTGTTTATGGCTTGGGGGGTTGTTTAGGATTGAGGAACAAGTGGGTAGCGTTTGTCTGGTGGTTGTGCATAGTAACATCATATTCCTTAGCTTTATCCTTTACTTGAAAAGGAGGATAGAATCTTGAAGTATATTGCGGACTAGAGTATCCCCAAAGAAAATACCATTCAAGTGCCGAAAAACAGTGCCTATCAACCTGACTGAAGATCCTAAACCCTATACCCTAAACCCTAAGACCCTAAACCCTAAACCCTAAACCCAAAAACCTTAAAACCCTAAACCCCGAATTCAAGGCAATGGTCGTCGCCCGTCGTGGTCCATGTGATCTATTGCCATCCCCCCTTCTCTACTACTTGCAAGCCCATGGGACCTAGTAAATACTTATAACTGGGCTTATTACCCTACTTATAATTTCCCTAAATGGGCTTATAGGGTTACCCCAACTATAACTTGGGTTAGAATCCCAATTATAAGTAGTTACTAAGTCCCAAAGGCCTCCAAGTCGGAGACTTTGTAACCCCTTCGTTGGCCTCTTCATTGTAAGGGTACCCTTTTTCCTAATGTTCAGCTTTAGGCGGGAGACCCCAAAATAAAGTGGAAAAGGTTACTACTGGGGTACCTTGTCTACGTAGAGTAAGGGGTATATGGGGATCTTAGTATACTATACGCAAAGCCATATTCCATCTACTTAAGGGGGACTATACCCTACAACCCTAAACGTACTCTAGTACCAGCCAATGACAACTGCGCCTGCCCGAGAGACGTCCGGGTCTCATCGTCCAGGCTTATGGCGAGGTAGCAATTGCGGTTCCTTGGTTCGGTATTTGACATAAGGTTTGGGGTTTAGGGTTTGGGTTTGGTGAGGGTTTGGGGTTAACGGTTTAGGTTGTAACTGCAGGATATGGGATCCCTGTTAACAATACCCACTCAAACTCCCTCATCAACTATAAGTCCCCAAATTATCCCTACAAACCTTCCCCACGCCCCAATGCCGCACACCCCAAGCCCAAACCCTAAACCCCGCCTACGCTACCATCAGGCACTGAACCTTGATTTCTAAGCCTTAAACCCTGAAATTGCTCTGAACCCTGAGTATATACTTGGAGGGGTGGGTTGCTCAGAGCCCAATAGTAACAAACAAAAAGTAGAACCCAATGATTACCATACTTATGGGGACCCAGGAGCCTTATCATTGGCTTGTAGGGACAGTTAGAAGTAAGCTAAAATTGCCCTAAACCCTACACCCGAAATCCTAAACCTTATATATCCCTGTAGCCCCTTTGAAGGGACCCTATACAACCCCCGTAGTTGTTTCGAGGACAGCTAGAAGTAGGTTAGGTTATAAGTAACCCGCCCTCCGAAGCACTTTAACCGTATCCAAACTTTATATAACAGTAAGCCCTGAACCCTAAACCGTAAACCCTAAGAGCTAACACCCTATAGCCTAAACCTTAAACCTTAAAGCCTAAACCCGTAACCCTTAAACCCGTAACAGTAGAACAGTCTCGGCATGGCTTGCAGAATGATCTTTTGCTGAGAGAATTGCCGATGCGACCAAGCTTTTGCTTTGGGCTTTTGGGGTTTCCAGGCCTCGGGAGGATCACTTGAAGGTTTATACTACTAGAAAATATATATCGGGGGTTTAGGCGTTTGGGGGTTTTTGGGAGCTCTAAACCCTAAACCCTTAACCCTAAACTACCCAAAACCATTAAACGAAAACCCTAATCCCTAAACCCTAAACTTTGAAGGGCGTATAGCCAATCCCACACCTCCTGATGAGCCGCCAGCTGCAGGGCGAAAGGTTGGTAAGATTGAAACATGCAATGGCTTGGGCTGGGGTCCAGGGTTTAGAGTCTTGGGCCTCTGCTTTATGGGCTTTAGGGTGCTTAAGAGTTCGGGGTCTTCCAGTCCAGGGTGGAGAGTTTAGGGTAACCCAGACCCCTGATGAATAAACCCCCTCCCCCTAATAGGGAGTATAATAGGGATCCCAAAATCTAGGCCCTTAAAAGGAGGGAGTGTATTAGTCATGGGTCTACATTAGCAAGTCTAATCCTAAACCCCGAACCCTAATCCCTAAATAAGCTTCCATTTTCTTTTCCATTATCCCAACACACCATTGGGCTATCTACTTAAGGGGGACTATAGGGGGTCTAGAGTTTACCCTAAACCCTAAACCCTAAATTGGGGGGGTTTAGAGTTTAGGCTTCAGAGTCTCGGAGTTAAGGGCTTAATGTTTTTCCGTTCAGGGCCTTCTTCGGTCCTTTAAGGCCTTACGGCTCAGGATTTAGGCTTTGGTCCTTTAAGGCCTTAAGGGGCAGTGGGGGAGTGAAGCTAGGTACGTACTACTGTAGGGTTTAGGGTTTAGGGTTTACTACTGTAGGAGATCCTATAGGCATTTATTTGTTTGGGAAGAATCCATTGCTCACTCTCCCTTCAACACCGGCAAAGTCAATTTCGGTTGCAGTTTAGGGTTTAGGGGGTAGGGTTTATTTGGGGGACTTTCCCAGTAAAGTGCACCTACGGCGGGTATTGCAAATCCCTGCTTGATCCCAAGTACCTTTGACCTTTCACTGTACTTATACCTTGGAAATTATGATGCTCTAGTATACTATGGTCATGTAGGCTTGTCTGTTTCAGCGCTATCTATTGTTGGAATCTTCAGTGCCAATTGGGGTAGTGAGGGGGTCTCATGAAAACTAGGAACTTGTGGCGCAAAGCTGTTTGAAATTGGTATGTGGCGGTTTGGGGTTTAGCCGAGTTGCTGAGTTCCCTGGCCCCAAAAAGGTTGACCGGTGTATTATAATAGGACTATATATACCCCAAAAGGTTAAAAGCAAATCCTTGGCGATGATACACCCCAGCGTTATCGCGTGAGTGCATCACTGTCCACAAGGTTAAAGGCTATCTACCCAGCTACTAAGTGAGGGTTTAGGAATATCTGCTTCATGGATATTTCGGCCCTTGGGGCAGAACCATTTGAGGGCTTCCTGGGAACAGTAAACCCGAAGCCCTAAACCTTAGGTGGACCCCCAACCCTGTAACAGTGTTAGAGTAGGAATATGACAGGACCCTGTTGTCAGTCCCATGATTCCCTATAGCTTAGGGTTTAGGGCTTAGGGTTTAGGGGTCACTATTACTGTTATCATCCCCATTAGTCCTTATAGTCACTATTACTGGGTGAGTGGTCCATGTAACCCTAGACCCTACCGAAACTCTAAGGTTGAAGCCATGAGCCCCTATTATGGGCCCTTAACCCTGCGATCCTTATCTTTCTAATGTAGGCACCTGATTGGTAGAGTTTGCCTTAAACAGACCTCAGGAACAAGAAGACTGATTCAACCCTCCCCAATATCGAATGTATTCATGCCAACTAACCCAGACCCCTGATTAATAAACACCCTCCCCTCAATGGCGACTATAATAGGGATCCTCACTAATATTAAGGCCCTTAAAAGCAGGGGGTTGATTCATCATGGGTCGACATTGCACTCGAACCCTTCCAGACCACAAGCCCTATCGCTTAAACCCCCACATTCCGCCCTGAAAGCCATAATCCCATAACCGCATCCGCTCACCAACCCCTTAACTCCCGAACCTTCTAAACCAACAGTATGTCTAAATTAGCGGACCTTCGCAGGCTCCCAAATTGCGAGCATCATGACTTTCAGGAACCCCTCAACGAGTACGCTTTGTTGCAAAAAGCTCCTGAAAATGGGACCCACGTTTTGAGAACTGTACCTTGGAATCTACCCCAGAAACACCTTTTTTATTCAAGTTGCAAATTTGTTTAGGAGTGGAAGTCCTATAACTCAGGGAACTACCCCCACTACGTGGAACCCTTCCGCGCTCCTCCATTGTTGCAGGTCGGTGGAAGCAGCAACCCAGAACGCTGGTTGGAGCCAGCACACAACATGCATGGTCAAGCAGAATGGTTCGACTACCTTCAATGCTTGCCAAGTAATCCTGGCATCTCGAAGCCAATCAAAATCCAGAATCAGGCCGATTTGAAACCGTTTTCTGTTTTTGCTACCATTTAGGGTTAGGCCGGGTGAGGTCGTCATAACTTGCCCAGTCTAGCCAGGTTTCAAGGGTATTCTATCAAGAGTCCTGGTTTAACCAAATGGCCATTATGGAACATCATTACCTCTGCATTCTCCCCTGTAAACCTACAGGTACCCTCAACCTAGAGGGCCATTAACTTAAACCCCCAGTCTACCGAATCTAGGAAGGGCTCAGGCCTCTGGTTTCTCAAAACTGCAAGTGCTCAAAGATCGCAGGGGTGGAACGTTATTACGGGAGGTTAGGAGGGTCTTCAGTAGAGATTAGGCAGGGAATGTCACGCACCAAACCCTACCCTACCCTCCCCCAGATCTGGAACCCCCAGACTTAGAACCCTATTTGTTCTGATATTAAGCCCTACATGAACCATAGTCTAAACTCCTAGTATCCCCCTTAATGCCCCTCATAGTAGTCCCCTATATAAGCCCCCATATAACCTGCTTTAAGGAGTTTAGACTACAGCTCATATAGTCCTTATTTGCTTTTTACATCCTGGGGAGGTGGGGGTAAAGGAAGCTCTCGAATGTTTATGGCAGTTCCAGGTCCTTGCAACCAAAACTTCGCCATGGATCAGGGTTTAGGAGGGTTTAGAGGTTTAGGTTTTAGAGTTTAGGGCTTTAGGGTTTAGGGGTTTAGGGTCTGGGGTTTAGGGGTTTTAGGGTTTAGGTTTGAGGGTTTTAGGGTTAAGGGATTTAGTGGTTTAGGGCTTGGGGGGGTCACTGTAATGGGAGGATTTTGGTAACACCAACCCCCAACATCAGGACCTTATGACCATGATATGATCATCATAGGGTCCTAGCTTTGGGGTTGGGGATAAAGAATTACCATTATTACATTGTACTGGGGCATTGCAATGTCTTCGTATGGACGTATGTGAGAGCATCATTTTCAAAAGCCGAATACCATTGCATGTGAGGTCCTCAGGCCTGCAATCTGCGATGGGTCTACTTGGTGCTTACAAGGGACAGAGGGGACGAAACCAGCATCATGGTTGCCACACTCCCCCATTCCCTCCCCCAAGCCTTCATGGAACCCTAAACCCCCTAAACCCTTCCTGAACTCCGGAACAGAATGACTTGCTCGAGGAGCGACAAGTGGAGGGGAAAGATGCGTGTTTTCAAATGAGCCATAGTCTAAACTCCGAATATCCCACTTAACAACCCCTCAAAGAATCCTAAACCCTACACCCTAAGCCCCCAAGCCCCGACCGGCCTGATGTATGTGCTCTTGCCACCCATGTTTGGCCCTGTGATGAGATGCAGCCGGGACCTTTTTTCAAATTGCTTTTGGTTAGTAGGGAATGACGGAATGGAAAGGGGTTTAGGGTTTAGGGCTTAAGGACAAGAACATGCGAACTAGTGCACTGTTGGGTTTATATAGGGCCTACTATGAGGATCCATGCCTTCATTCCTTGCTAACCAGGGGTAAGATCAGAGGGTTCTGAACACGGGGGCCTTTAGGTAACCTAGCTGCAGGTTCAAGGTAACCTACGTATAACTGGTAGTTATAAGCCTCTACAAACCATCTTACGGCATGTAGGTTGCTTAGGGGCCCTTAGCATGTAATCCCTTCTTACTCATGGTGAACACTGCCGTCACCCCTAAAATTCAATGTCCCCCCAAGGATACAGGGTCTCTTATGGGATATTAGGGGTGGGGTGTGCTTAATATTAGTATGAAGGGATTATGCTCGGGAGATTGCAGGTGTCCCTTCGGAGGTATCGCTCGGGGTCCTCAGAACATCGCCTGGAGAAAGTAGGAGGAACATCGGCGCAGTGAACCCTTTTCTTCTGCTTTAAAATAGAATCTGTGATTTGGGGGCTTTGGGCTTCATATCTTGGCAGACTAAGCCTAATTCCTGAATTCGACACGCCAAACTCGAGCTCCCAAGCCCCAAAGATGCAACCGTGGACAAGGTCCTCAAGAGAGCCGGCCTGCAGAAGCCATGATATTCCTGGTGATAAATGGGGGTTTCCCAAAATTAGGGGTTCCTTTTTGGGGATCCCCATAATAAGGGCTATAGTATATTAGGGTCTATATTAGGGTCCCCTTATTTTGGGAAACTACCAAGTATACACCCCCAAAGTATACGGCTATAAGGAATATGTATGGTTAGAGGGTGGTGTTTACTAGGGCGAAGAGGTTATCCCAAGATTGCAACCAGGGTACGAGGGTCTCTCTACATGATTGTGTGGAGGAGGTTTTGACAAAGTCCCACATCCTTTGCGCACAGGTTTCCCATCGCTTTTGTGGCCACCCCACCACATACTCAGCTTCCTCTTAATTAGTTTAGTGAGGGTCGCAATATTGCTTCAACCCATGCTCACGACGCTAGAGTGTGAGCGCCCCATGAAGACGGCGTTATGCGAGTCGCAGAAAACGAGTTGAGTTGCACAAGGGCAGATCTCAAAAGACCAGCCGCTCAAGCAATGGATCAAGCCCGCGATCGCTCAAGTGCATCGGCTGGGCCTCACAACCTGAGCTGCTCAGCAACAAGCATGTGTTTTGCTCCCAGCATTTTATCATGACTTGATGATCGGAAACTATCAGTGCTGAGGGCTCCGGCTGCTACATGACACGAGCAAGCAAGAGTCACTCCCGAGTTAGGACCACGTCCACGCCACGTTTTCTGAATCATCAAATGCACCTTCTCCACCTCAAAGAGAAAAGGTCAAGTCTCATCAAATTCTGTTTCTGTCCTTGCCAACCAAGGTAGGGTCATGCCCATAGGTGTCAAAGATATTCTTCAATGCGTTCTCCTCCCAGGCTGTATCACCGGCTGTGAACTGATCCTCTATGTCTTAGATTCCCTAAATAGGGGACCCCAGCATAGACCGTGGGAACCCCAAACTGGTACCCCTAATTCCGGCAACCCTTATAACCCAGGGAAGGAGCCTTCAACTTTATTTTTCTTTGAGCTGCCCCCATAAGAATGGCCTGGCCGGATGCTTCTGTTGCTGGCGAGAGGGTTCAGCTTACCGGGTTTAAGGTTTGGAATTGGGTGATTTTGCAAGATATAGAGTTTCAAGCTATCACAGTAATGGAGAATCAAATGGAAAAGGACATCGAACAATGACATGAAGACTGGGGTTGTAAAAAGTCGTCGCGAGTCATCTTCGGGCTTTTGGAAAAGATCCTCGAATCGGGGCCCTTGCAGGCAATGCTTTGGGGTTTAGGGTTTCGGGTTTTTGGATGACCTAGGAGGATGCTAGGCTATACAAATGCTTAAGGGTTGAGGGTTTAGGGGTTAAAGGTTTAGGGGTTTAGGAGTTTAGGGTGTTTAGGGCTTTAGGGTTTAGTGGTTAAGGGGTTTAGGAGGGGCTATACAAGGGGCAAGATGTCCCGCCATAGAATCCCTGAGTCATGGGGCTACTATGGGCGCCGCAAGCGTCTAAACCCTAATATAGACCTGTCGTTGATGAACCCCCTCCTTTTAAAGGCCCTCACATTCGGATCTCTATTATCCCGAATAAGGGGACGGGGTTTATAATCAAGGGTCTACATCAAGCCCTAAACCAAGGACCGTATCAGAGGTTATTAGGGATTATTGGGGCCAGCCCTAAACCCTAAACAGGCAAGGCCTGATTTCTGAGGTTGGGGCGAGTCTCGGTGCATTTCCAGGTCGTTTGCGACATAGCTCTGCCTGTTGTTTTTCTCACAGGTTCTTAGTAGGGAATAAGGGAATCAATTATACAGGGATTATATGTGTTTTTCTCATTGGTTCTTAGTAGGGAATGAGGGATTCGATTATACAGGGATTACATGTGTTTTTCGTACTGGTTCTTTGTAATCAACATGCGATTGTACCCTAGGACCTAAGCTCTTGCCCTGGCAAACTCCCCGGACGCCCTACCCTGGCCAATCCTCTTGCGTTGGTTTTGGGGTCTAATAGCCCATGGTGGAACCCTAAACCCTAAAACAGCAAACCCTGAACCTCAACCTTCAATGGCAAATGCCAGACTGAAAGGCAACCTCCCACCCAAACCCAAGATTCTGCACCATTACCTCCGGTTAGCAAGAAAGGAATGAAGGACTGGACCCTAATGCTAGTTCCTACAGTATCTTAAGAATATGGTAGTTTCCATTGTCTTTTCCATTCCCTTACTCCCTGCAAACCAGCGGTGAACAGCATTCGTTTGGTGGTTGAACCTTGTAAGACTCTGTTCCGTGTATAAAAATACTATACCCCCAAAGGAGGACATAATCTTACTCTATAAGGGGCACCATAGTACCTCGAATAAAATACTACTCAGGCATTCAGAATCCAAGGTAAGGCCGACCCGTGCGGGAAGTCCCAATCCGTCCTTGGCGGGTAAGGGGGACTTAGCAAGTAGGTTAATATAGCAATAATGGAAAAGAAAAGAGAAACAACTATATATCATTCAGGGTTTAGGGCTGAGGGTTGAGGCTTCGGGCGACTTAGCAAGTAGGTTAATAACCCCAAAATCCAGATAGCGACCCTACTTCTCCCCCTTCCTAACCTACTTACTAAATCCCCCTGACCCTGTAAGTTCATGCTAATATTGAAGACCCCCCATGCCTAACATCAAATATTCCCACACAAGAGACTGTGAATGATTTGGGGGGACGTATGAGCTATAGTCTAAACTCCTTAAAGGGGGTTAAGCAGGGAACTATATAGGGGACTGCTATAAGGTTATTAATACGGATACTTGGAGTTTAGACTATATACTGTATTTACTATATGCCCATTTTATAGTAACTAAACCCTAAACGATCGAAACTCGTTCCCAGAATCCCTGCGTTGCTGTAAAGGAACTTGAATTTGGCATTAGGTTGGGCCCCCACCCACTAATGGTGACCACAACAGGTAATGGTAATTATAGTAAGGTCCTTATATACTCATAGTATACTACTATTAGTGGGTGGGGGCCCAACCCATTTTGTCCTACGGTAGTAAGGAAACCCTACTATTTACGACATGTCCATATTGTAGTAACTTGAGTTAGCTAGGTTCCCCAGTAACCCCTTGATAATAAGGGTACCCTTTTGCCTAATAGTCAGCTTTAATAAGGAAACTCCAAAAAAGGGAAAAGGGTACTACTGGGCTACCTAGTTAAGTAACCCTAAAACCTAAAACCTAAACCCAAAATTCCTTCAAACCCCGGAAATCAATCACGCCGTGAGGGCTGGGAATTGGCGACCACCAGCAGGTGAACCGCGCCCTCAATGACGTAGTTTTCACCTGGGCATCCCAGATGTTCAAACCCGAAACCCTAAACTCCAGACCCTGAGTCCCTAACCCGAAGCCCTGAACCCTAAACCCCCAAACCCTAAACCCTAAACCTTGAACCCTAAACCCCTAAACCCTGAACCCTAAATCCTGAACCCTAAACCCTTAGTCTTGAACTGTATGTCCTATGCCTCCCCCCATGTTCATGGCACCCTTTTGGTGAAAAATTCCGCACAGAAATCGATGCTATCATCAGCGCTTGAATGACTGGACTAGCTACCTCTCCCAAGCCTGATGCACGACCTTCTTCTTCTTCTTCAGTTTCGGGAGCTTCTCATCACAACTTGATGCCGTCCGCAAAATCCAATAAAGCATCCCCTTATATCCCCTTTAACGCCCCTAGACCTTACACACCTTCTGCGCCATGTTTCGCAGGAGTCTCAAAGTCTGCTCATTTTCTCGTACTTGGAGGTTCCGAGTGCTTATAACCCACGTCGAGAATTCAGCTCCAACGCAATTCTACGCGCATGTCTCTGAGACCCTGAGGGTCCAAGGACCCAAATAATAGGGTTCTAGGGCCCAAATACCATTTATGCTACAGTATTTGGGCCTTAAAACCTTATCATTTGGGTCCTTGGACCCTTAGGGAGATAGCTACCCTGAACCTTGAAGTTCGGAGCGGGCCAAGTTTCTGACCTGTCTCGTCCACCTGCGCTCGCACGAAGGTGCAAGGCCTTGGCAGTAGCTGCCACTATGGGCTATTAGACCTTAAGGGTTCCTTCATCTACCCTGAATAGGGTCCTAATAGGGAATTTTAGGGTCTAATAGCCCATGGTGGTGGATAGCAATTTGTTGGGGCTTCAAGGGCTTCAACCGTCGGAATCTAGGTAGTATGTTACGAAAACTTGCGTTTCTTGAGAGTAATCGTCATCAGGCAATATCTGTTATTACCTGGCATAACTTGGGTTTTTGTATACCTAGAAGCAGAATAAGAACGAGGAGTTACACTGAGAAGCATTTGCATGCTTGCGGTTCAGGGCGTCTGAGGCCTGTGTAATGCAACTCCCAGTATAGCCTACCCGACATCTATCATATGACTACACTAAAGGTCCCAATTCGGTCAACTTACCAAACTCATTTGATTAATCCCCCTTCCAACTACTAAAAAGCCCCAGCCATCCCATTAGCGCAATTTCAGTTCCTGAACCTCACCACCTTACCTGAGCATGCTTTCTCCTGAAGTACGATGAACGCAGATAATCTTGCACCCCTCATACACTGCCCACCCCAAGAATTGCAATATGGTAGTTTCCCAAAATAAGGTGACCCCAATATAGACCCCAGAATACTATAATCCTTATTATAGGGGCCCCCAAAAAGGTACCCCTAATTTTGGGAAACACCCATATTTAGGGGATCCTAAGTAGTAGGGCAAAGGATCTTGGGGGGTCCGAAGTGGAGCCAAAGATTTCTGTGATCCCAAGTCTTGCAGAACTCTTTTTGCTGAGCCTACCCTGTAAACCTCAAATCCTAACCCCGGAAGATTTCGTAGCTTCCCAAAATAGGGGAACCCTATGTAGACCCCAATATACTATAGTCCTTATTATGGGAACTCCGAAAAAGGGACTCCTAATTTTTGGGAAACCCTAAACTTTTTCCTCCATCCGCCGTAGCCTCCGAGCCCTCTCAGGTTCCCCACGCTGTCAACGCAGCGCGTGCTAGCGATGCAAAGACATCCAGGTCTGCGAGAACGTCGGCCTTACTATCGTGGCTACTTGTCGGGTCAGGGGGACATAGTAGGTAGGTTAATAATTAATAACCCCAATAACCCATGTAGTAACCCTGACCCTCCAAGTAAGGGTTTCTGATCTTATTATGGTTTGGGGAATTCCGCATTCCTTCTACCTGCTGGGGACTCTATACTGTAAGGGCCTCAATTACTTCTAAAAATGGTCCAGAATAAACAAAAAGGCCCATTTAGACCCCTTAGATAGGCCTGGGACTTAGGGTTTAGGGTTTAAGACCAATCCACTATGGGCTATTAGACCCTAAAAGTTCCCTATTAGGACCCTATGAAGGGTAGATGAAGGTACCCTTAAGGTCTAATAGCCCACAGTGGATGGTTTGGGTCTAAAGTCCTTTCGGGTGAGGTAATGTAGGGGCCGAAAGAAATTGTAATAATTGAGCATGAAGCAGATGGAAGATGAGCTGGAAGCTGGGTTTCCCAAAAGAGGAAACCCATATATGGGTTTAGGGTTTAGGGTTTAGGGTTCATCATCTCAAG
>CAJNIZ010000714.1:39244-63423 GCA_905231905.1 Symbiodinium pilosum | reverse complement strand
GCGCTAGCGTTTACAATTAATGGTAACTGAGGTTTAGTTATCCTGTAGCCTGGACCTCCACCCTACTGTTTGGAAGTGCTCAACACCTCAACCGCAACACCCCAACCCCGTACTCAAAAGGATTTCGACAAAAAAGTCCAGGGCTTAGGGTTTAGGATATTTTCGGGCCGAAGCCTAGTCTGCTCCACACCCTACTAAGCCCTCAGGACAGAATGCGCTTGTACTTCCTACTGGTTTCAAATCACCCTTTCAGATTTCAATACAGTTACCTCTTCCAAAATCGAAAATTTCAACTTCCAGGAGCTAAATGAGCTCCAAAGCCCAAGCGACTACAAGAAACTCTATCCGAAGCCCTAAAGCTTGGGTCATTCCCCCTCCCAGTAACTGTCCTTAAAGGGGCCTTATTACAACTCCTATAACCCATTGTGGTAACAGATACTGTAAGGGGGAATGACCCAACCAAAAGCTTAAGCCGTGCTCCTGCCTGGACTTCTGGGTCAAAAGGCGGCATCGTCAAGACTTGACCAGCGCACTGTGAATCTTCAAAAACTAAGAATGGAATTGACAAAACTTCTCCTAAACCCTAAAACCCTTAAACTTAAACCCTAAACCCATAGGGTTCAGAGTCAACCACAAATCCTGGGATTCGCAGGCTGCCGGCCCTAAGCTTGACTGAAACCATCAAAACAGCTTGTTGTTCGGAGTTTAGGGGTTATTGTGTGACATTTAGGGTTAAACCCTAAACCCTAAACGGTTATTGTGTGACATTTAGGGTTTAGGGCTTCTTACTTCTTATCTTTAAACGTGGACAGAGGGAGCAGAAAGCTGCGGCTTCAAAGAAATCAACATAAATTCAATAGGGTTTAGGGTTTAGGGTGAGCCATAGTCTACACTCCTAGTATCCCCCTTAATAACCCATATAGTAGTCCACTATATCGTTTCCTATATGACCCCCCTGAATGAGTTTAGACTATAGCTCACCTGGAAATGCAGAACTAAACATTCCCTGAAGCCTTCAGAACTCCCCACACAGCAGGCGCTTTGAGGAGTCAGGCCACTGTCTACCTTCCAACGCTGCGTAAGAAACCTTAACTAAGAATGCCCCACCCGTAGTGATAGGAAGTTGGCAGAAAGTAGACGCAGACCACAACTGTAGGCTATTGGCTTTTCAGGTAGCCGGAAGCAACTAGGCTGAACAGATGGGCCGGGTACTGGGAGCTTGAGATAGTCTGAGGGGCCTCAACTGCAACAGCTTGAGTGAATGCAACCGCACCCATTCCACCTCTACTTTTGGGATGAGATGGGTAGTTCCCAAAAATAAGATCCCATTTTGGTACCATAGGGTTCTATAGGGGTTATATGGGGATAATGGAAAAGAACACGGAAGCTACTATATAGGGTTTAGAGTGGTTCCCAAAATTGAGGTGCCATTTTGGTACCCTCGAATAGGAGGTGCCGTAATAGAACTCATAACTCATAACCCAAACTTGCGCATAATTTAGAGAATTACCCGCATGCTTGTATTCTTGGGTTTACACTGGCGCTATGTCCGCAATGGCTTCGCAGCTTTCACCCTAAAATCCTTAACCCTAAACCCTAAACCCTGATTTTCATTCACCCTAACATCCTTCACCCTCAGCCCTAAACCCTGAATAGTAGTTTCCGTTCTGTCTATTCACCCTAAAATCCTTAACCCTGAGCCCTGAACAGTAGTTTCCATTTTCTTTTCCATTCTCCCAATATAGCCCCAATATTATCCTAAGATTACCCCAATATCGCCCTAATATTACCCCAATATAACCCCCCAATATATACCCTATTGTAATATACGCCATAGTCTAAACTCCTAGTATCCCCCTTAATAACCCCTATAGTAATCCCCTAAATAATCCGTATATAATCCCCCTTTAGGAGTTTAGACTAAACCCTAAACCCTAAACCCTAAACCCCCAACCCTAAACCCTAAACCCTAATAATATAGTAGTTTCCATTTTCTTTTCCATTCTCCCTAGTGAAGAAGCTGCGGATTTCCACACTCCTGCGCTAGAACATGGCTCTAAGGTAGACCCGTGATTATCATAAACTCGGTTTAGAGGTTTAAGGTTTAGGATTTAGGTTTTAGGGTCTACGGATTAAGGGTTTAGGATTTAGGGTTTAGGGCTTAATCTCAAACCCCGTGATTAATAAACCCCCTCCGCTTAATGGGGATGATTTTCGGGATCCTAATATTAAGGACCTTAAAAGGAGGGGGCTTATTAATCTTGGGTCTACATTAACGCCTAAACCCTGCACCCTGAACCCTAACTACATCAGACCTCAAGAAGCCATCCTAAACCCTAAACCCTGAGCCCTAAACCCTAAACCCTAAACCAGCTATCATCTCGACCTGGAGCCTCTTGCTTTAGGGTGTGGGGCTTAAGTCCTTAACCCTACAGGGTTTAGGGTTTAGGCTGTAGGGTCTAGGGTTTAGGGTGTAGGGTCTGGGGTCTAGGGTTTAGGGTTTAGGGTTTAGGGGGTTTATAGGGGTCATATGGGGATAATGGCAAAACATATGGAAACTACTATAAGGGGGTTATGTAGAGTTTAGGGTTGAAGTTTGAAGGTGTAGGGCTTAAGGTTCCCCAACCCCTAATTCCGTATAGTCGTCTTGCTGCAATGTTTGGGGTGTTCATAGAATGCCCGTATAAACTTCCCCACCCTTAGGTTGCTTCTCATTTCGGACGTTTTTATGTGATATTTAAGTAGGGATCAGGGGAACGCAAGTGGGGTAGTGTAGGGTGGGTGGGCGAGGGAAACATGATCTATGTCCTTCCGAAGCCCGTTTACTCTCCTGCCGCTTGCCTGTTGACTTTTGGGGGCTGATAATCTGCAAATGGTAGTTTCCCTACATACGGGGGACCCCCATGTAGACCAACAAATACTACAAGCCTTCATATTGGGACAATGGTACCCCCAATTTGGGAAACCCCATAGCAAAAACATTTCCAGGACAGCACTAGATGTATTTCACATAGACACCCCTTTCCTCTTGCTACAGAGCCTGAAGACCTAAACGCCTGAAACGGCTGAATTGGAAGCAACACAAACTCCTCAGTGCCTGATGCCCTAAACCCTAAACCCCTAAACCCTGATGCCCTTCCAAGAAACCAAGGAATCCCTGGAACCTTAAAGAGGTTCCCCAGTGACCCCTTAATAAACAGCTTTAACAAGGAGACCCCAAAATAAAAATGGAAAAAGGATACTATTGGGGGTACCTTGTTAAGAACCCCGATCTCAACTTTTTCGATGGATATTGAGCTGCAGCTAGCTGCGAGTGGTGCGGTTCCTTGAGGAAAAGGTCGGCATTTGATCTGGGTGAAGGAAGCGAAGTATGCTGTGAGTCCAAAATTTAAGGTTCAGGGCTGGAAGCTTAGGGTTTAGGGTTTTAGGGCTTAGTTAGGGCTACGGGGTTTTGGATTATAGGCTTATAGGGTTTGAGGTTTACAAGGTTAAGGGTTTCAAGGTTTACTGGTTTTAGGTTCAGGGGATGATTCTAAACCCTAAGCCCTAAGCCCTACAGGGTTTAGGGCTAAGGGGTTCGGGTTTAGGGGTTTAGGGTTTAGGGTGAGAGCTGGACATTCCAGAGGACCTTCGAACAAATCATAACCTTACATCCTCAACCTTACCGGTGGTTCGAAAGGAATATGGAAAAACAAACCTTTATAAACCCGTTAAAATACATTGGGGTTTCCCAAAATTGGGGGTACCATCTTGGGGGTCCCATAATAAGGATTTTAGTGTATTGGGGCTATATTGGAGGTCCCCTTATTTTGGGAAACTACCATATTTCCTTATTCCCTACCAACCCCCAGGGAGCAACTGGATCTTTGAATCATTGTTATTCTTGCTACGATTTCGGGCATCCAGAAAACCTATATCGCCTGAGGCCTAAACCCTCAATCCGTTTTTGCAGTTTTTCTTGCTTGATGTTCTGTGGCCACTGTTGCTGTTTGAGCAGTGTGAATGGGAGCTCTGCTTCTGAAGGAAACCCTACAACAGCCAAAATGCAAGACATCCTGCAGCAACAGCTCGCAGGGATTGTGTACGGCTACTGTTAGGTAAGATTTGTATGTAAGGTCCCCATAAGAACATTCCTTCATAAACACTCTGCTACTATTCCTCCCTCTTGGCACTTCTCCCATCCTCCAGAGAAACTCTGCGCTACGGTTGTCCTAAGCATCTCATAGTACCATGGGTCCAAGAGCTTTAGTGTCATGCATGTTCTTGTCCTCAACAGCATCCACATAGACTCCCTGGGCAACCCCATCTACGCCGCTGTTGTGCTACCCTAAAGGGGACGTGGATAATGCAACCAATATACCAAAGCCCCCGAAGGGATCAAAAAGTGAGAGCCCCTGCGACAATGTGGGTGATCATCTTGGGGTTAAAGTATAGGTGTTATTGTGGGCTTCTACACAGGATCTAAGTTTTAGATGCGGTTGGGGCTCTGGGCAGGGGTCAATCATCAGAAGTTTTTTTTGGCACAGCTTCTAGCACAGCTTTACCAAAACGCAAAAATGCGTTTCGGTTCGGTGAAGAACATACGAGTAACTATTGTGATTCTGGCCTCAGGTAACATGAGATTCCTTTGAGAAATTTTCATACTGCGGAAGGAGGATATAATCCTGCTCTACATTGGGAAATATGATGCCCTTTTTGCAAATGTATAGTCTGTTGACTCCCAACTGCATCCAACCCCAGCTTTGCGGGCCCTTCAGGCGCGCGCGCGGAATCCGACAACTCTCAGATTTTGGTGCTGCTGCCCCCTTTTCTTCAGGGGTTTAGGGTTTGGGGGTTTAGGGGTTTCGGGGTTTAGAGTTTCAGGGCTTGGGTTTGAATACCAGGCCCCAAACAATGAACCCTAAACCCGTAAACCAGGCTACTTTAGAACAATTTCAATTCCCAATTTAGGACCATGTTGGTATTATTCCTCAAATAAACCACCATGTAGGGTGAGGTCGGGTGAGGTCGCTTCAAGTTGCACAGCCAAACTCTTTTTGGGACAGGTTCAAGGTCTGAGGGTTGTGGCTTGGGCCTCCGTCAGTTTCGCTAGGGTTTTCTGCACTCAACACGTATATGTGGGCAGGTTTAGGGTGTACTGTTTACGGGTTTGGGGGGGTTTTAGGTTTCGGGTTTAGGATTTAGGTTTGAGGTTTCGCATATGTCTCAAAACAATCCCTAGAACATTCCGAATCGACCCCGTCATCCCTCGTAATCCTTATGTGCCCCTAGGGCTAGCGTTTTGGACAACCTTGTGTTGAGCAAATGCAGCTATGCACGTTGATGACTCGATGGGGGATGGGCATAGGATCGGCCAAGGTAAGTATATAGGTCAAACACCCAAGCTGATAATCGCATAAATGGCAGCGGTTCGACTTCGAGTGCAATTATTGCCCTGGGCCCTATCAACCACTATATTACCTAAACCCCTAAACCCTAAACCCTCAAGCTAACTATATGATCTCAGTTCTAATTTCATTGCTAGTTTTGATTTTCTGTTTGATGCTCCAATATTGGGAAACCACCTTAAGGGATTACAATAGAACCCCCCCAAAAGGTACCATCCCTACAGTATATATAGTCCTAATTAGCTCCTTAAACCCTGGAAAGGGCACCTTTGGGGGGGTATTATTGTAATCCCTTACACCTGGGTATAAGTTGCTGTTTTCCCTACCAGGGCGCACAGCTTAGGCGACAGCAGCACACCCTGGCATGCAAAGTGCTATGGCTGGCATATTCATTGGCCATCTGTCGCATTGCTCGTGAAACTTTGGGTTCGGAAGGGTGCCCCACAACCCTGGAGCTTAAGGTAGGGTCTTACAGAACTATAACCCTAAACCCCTAAACCCTTAACCCTAAACCCTTAACCCTAAACCCTAAGGGGCTATGTTGTGCTAGATTAACAGAAGCGGATTCCTGTGCTTGACCTTCAGCACCTCCAGCTCCAAGGAACCACTTCTCGACTGCAGGGTACTCATATTTTAGGTGGACCCCCCACCCAGTAATAGTGACTATAAGGGATAATAGGGATTGTATTAGGGTCCTCATATATTCTTATTATACCACTATTACAGGGTGGGGGGTCCTCCTAACTCATATTGCAAAGCACTAGATCAAAGGAGAAAAATAGCTGACCAGGAATGAAGGGTACCAAAATCAATCATAATCATAACAATAATAAGTTTAGGGTTTAGGGTTTAGGGTTTAGGGTTCAATAGAAATAACAATCATAATGATACCAGTACCAACCCGACTAGAGCTTGAGGGCCTGTCTAGCTTCTACGCTCTGCTTTGTTGCATCTTGGCGCATAAGGCATGTGGGGGTTTCCCAAAAGCAGTACCTCATTGGGGGTCCCCATTATAAGGATCATAGTATTTGGGGGTCTATTTTGGGGGCCCCTTAATATGGGAAAGTACCATGTAAGCCTTTCTGCTTATCCATTGTAACTGTAGCCATGGTAAACATGGTTGCTAAAGCATCACTTCTGTGCATGGCCGAGGCAATCCTTAATTCTAAAGCTATAGTGCCCCTTAAGTAGATAGAATATGGGGTATATGGGGATCTTATTGAAATACACCCAAAGCCATATTCTATCTACTTAAGGGGGACTATAGAGCCATGGGGCCCTAGTGGGCACTTAATCATGGGGTCCTTACACACCTGTTCGCCGAGGCTGGTCCAAGGTCGTATCACGATTTAGGGTTTAGGGTTTAGGGTTTAGGGTTTGGGTTTAGGGTTTAGGGTAATGGTAATAACTATTATTGCTATAATCCCCAATAATGGAGAATCAAATGGAAGAGAAAATGGAAAATGAAATGGAAACTGGGATTATATAGGGGATTATAAATTCTAGTGCTACTAAATTTTCTGCACTTACAATCCGGGGCTTGTGGTATTCTATCAAGGTCACACAGGGCTTTTGTCATGAACGGTAGGATCCTATACTACCCCTAAGCCCTACGTGGTCTTTGGTTAAGCCTTCTGTGCACCTAATTTGCGACTAGAAGGTGTTAGAGGTTTCGGGCTTACACTTTCAGTTTCGGGGCAGGTTCCCATCACAGAGCTTGCTTCTTGGTCTTGCAGAAGCCTATGGTCTATGGGTGAACGCGACGTGCTCTGTTCTGGGTCAATGATGAATGACGCCTTTGATGTCTAGTTTACCAAAATCCAAGGAAGAACATCAAGCTGTGGCTTTGATACATATGAACCGTTGTCTAAACTCCTAGTATCCCTCGTAATAAGCTCCTATAGTAGTCCCCTATATACTCCCCTATATATCCCCCTTCAAGGAGTTTAGACTATAGCTCATATGATCCCAACCAGGAGCAGCGTTATACTAAAAAAAGGTGGTTAGGGTCTTAGATTCAGGGATTAGGATTTAAGGGTTAGCGTGGAGGGCTTGGGAATTAGCATGTAGCGTTGTACCTTTATTCAAAACCCAATACTTGGGTTTCCCTTACCTGGAAGGAAGCACCAAGAAGGAACCGAAGCTCTCGAGGCGAAACCTTAAAACCCTGTTTGCACCGACGGGTCGAAACACCTGCCCGAAACCCTGAATCCTGAAACCTAAATCCTATACCAGAAGCCCTAAACCCTGGAGCTTAAACCCTGAACCCTAAAACCGTAAATCCTAAGCCCTAAGACCTTTGTTTTGACCCACGGATAGAGCTCTTTGAGGCCCCTGGAACCCGGCAACCTTGTGGCTGGAAACGGCTGAGCCAGCGCTCGGCGAAGGTCGTGACATGGGAATTTTTTGATAAGGGTTTACGGTTTAGGGTTGGAGGGTTTAGGGCTTCAGGGTTTAGGGTTTAAACGCCCTGCATGACCTGAGTATAGCATAATACCGTACTTCCCGAGGTATAAGGTACTTGGGATCACGCAGGATTTCTTGATATCCGCCGTAGCATTTAGTTTAGGGTATGGGGTTCAGTTCAGGGTAGGCATACGGTTTGTCCCGAATACTTACCAATATGATATTGAAGTCTTTTTGCGGTACTTGGAGGCCCATGGGACTTAGTAGCTACCTGTAACTGGACTTATAACCCTATGTATAATCTCTCTAAATGGGCTTATAGGGCAGTTATAGGTAGCTACTAAGTCCCATGGGCCTCCAAGTACCCTGTACCATCATTATACAAGGAGCCTGAGGAATCCACCAGGATTGGTATTTTTCAGGCTGCTAGTGTAGGGTTAGGCTTTAGATCTCAGGTTAAGTAAGTACAGGGTTCAGGAGTTCAGGGTTAAGGATTTACACCGTAAGGTATAATAGGGTTTAGGAGCTGCTTCAGGATTCTGGGTTTGGAGATAAGATCTCCTCAATAGATAAAACCACAAACCCTAAACCCTAAACCTTGAAAAATAGCGAAGGATGAGCCCCCTTGCAAACGAATACCAGACCAAAATAACCCTTATGGGAACCAATGCCGCGTCCCCTAATTACTGTGGATGGAAGAATTCTTGCACCATCATCTACGGATTATATAGAGCTTAGGATTTAGGGATGTTTAGGCTCGGGGTCTAAAAGGTCTGCGCCAGCACGGTCTAGGCTTGTAAAGGGCTGGTACACATGGAATTATGGCCGCGGCCCTTCGATGTTTGGTTGGAACTTTCAATTCGTGACCACAATCGTCTGGTTTTTCTCCGGTGTGCGCTTTCCCAGCAGTATGCATGTTGGATATTTCTCGAGTTGTAACGCTTGGGCCTATGCTCTTTCTAGACCCTGCGCTACAGAAGGCTTATGCGGTTGTCGCTCTGCACCCGACAACTGCAGCCCTTTTACCTGAGACTACCTGCTAATCCTTGCATACTGCTGGTACACACCCCCAAGGCGCTTCCATGGGGCTTCTTATACAAAGGTCCTCTCAAACGCAACGAGAAGTCCCTTCCCAAAAACCCCAAACCCTTATCATAATAAATGTAAGGCAATCCCCCATATGAGCTAAAGTCTAAACTCCTAATATCCCCCTATACCAGGACCCCAATATATCCCCTAGATAACTAAATCCTAAACCCTAAACTTAAAGGTCTACACTCCTGGGAACTAACATGGAAACCCAAAAAAAACCTATAAAGACTACAGTCTCTCTAAAATGGGGCTATATTGGTTTCCATGTTAGTTTGGGGGAGTGTACTCAATGTACGGAACACGGCTGTCAAACATCTGCCAGGGCCGTTGAGGGAAGGGTTCTGTACCCGCACCTACAAGGTAAACTTTAAACCCTAAATCCTCAAGCCCTGAACCCTTGGCCCCTAAACCAGTAAACCACTAAATCCCTAATCCCTAAAACCCCTAAGCCCCTTAAATCGCTCAACCCCTGACCT
The DNA here is from genome assembly GCA_905231905.1 of Symbiodinium pilosum. Taxonomy (NCBI): domain Eukaryota; class Dinophyceae; order Suessiales; family Symbiodiniaceae; genus Symbiodinium; species Symbiodinium pilosum. The sequence goes on along the minus strand of CAJNIZ010000714.1, from coordinate 54,062 downwards.
ACTACATAGCGAGCCCTGCTCATCTAGGCCAAGAGTTTCAGGCCCCACTTTGGCTGTCTCTCTCCGTTTGGAGAAGAGGGGCCGGTGCTGCTGGCTCAGGGTTTAGGGTTTAGGGTTCAGGGTTTAGGGTTTAGGGTTTAGGATTTAGGGGCTCTGGCCTCAGGAATAAAAACCCTAAACCCTAAACTCTAAACCCTAAGCCCTAGATCGCATGGTCTCAGGTGGTAAACCCTTCAGCCCTAAACCTTTAACTGCGCGGCCCCTAATGTGAACACTCAGTCCTAGGCTCCTTGTATATCTTTTAGATACCCTACAAAACCCTGCAACCCCAATTACGGGCCCAAGTTAAGACCCTTGAAAGACGTAGGGGCCCAAATCAAGGGGCCCATGGTTACAAGCTCAGAGGCTTATGTCTTTGGGGGATGAGGGGCTGGGTTCTTGGATCTTAGGAGTCAAGATTGGGGTTGCATCACAATTTTTTTGCGGAGAAGGGTGGTTTTAACCGACTTGAAGGTGTGGATTTCGGGCATTGGGGCTGATTGTGATTTATATTATATGGTTTAGGGCTCAGGGTATGTTGGGTATGTTTCTAGTAGCCAAGCTTCCATGACCGGTTGAAGGCCTAATGCTGCAGAAGATAGGCCCGTGTGTAAACACTGCAAACTCATGCAATCCTGCAGTAGAAGAACCCGATAGCAACGACCCTAAACCCTGTAATCCCCCACAAGTAGATAGAATATGGCTTGGGGTAGATTATAACAAGATCCCCATATACCCCATATTCTATCTACTTAAGGGGTAAGGGGGACTATAAACCCTAAAACCCTAACCCAAAAAACCCTTAACCTCAAACCCTCAACATTAAACCACTCTCGACTTTGGGGTCCGAACTATGCACCCTGACCCTACCACCCCACAACACCCAAAAAGACATAAGGAAGGCCCTGTTCAAACTCATTTAGGCTCGGATGGATTTAGGGTTTAATGTAGACCCCTAATTAATAAACCACCTTCCCTTAATAGGGATCCTAATAAAAAGGAGGGGGTTGATTAATCAGGGGTCTACATTAGGCTTGGCGTGTGTGGTACCACCTGCTGCACACCTATGTACCTCATACTCGGGAAATTACATCTAGGTTACACGCAACCCCTTAATAATGACGGTGCCCTTTTTCTAATGGTCATCTTCAATAAAGAGACCCCGAAATAACAAGGAAAAAGGGCACTACCGGAGTACATGTCCCTAAACCCTAAACTCTAAACCCTAAACCCTAAACCCTTAAACCCTAAACTGGGGAAATCAGGGTTAAAGGTAATGATGGACTGTTAAGCTGCTCTGCCTCTCTGTGTGAAAGCCAGCATCTCGGCCGAAAAAAAGGAACTCCCCTGAGAAAAAAAGTGGTTTTAGGAGGTTTAGGGGGTTAGGGGTTTAGGGTTTAAGGTTTAGGGTGAGACACCTGTGCTTACATGAAGGGGCTACATGAGCTACAGTCTAAACTCCTAGGATCTCCCTTAATAATCCCTGTAGTAGTCCCCTACATAATCCCCCATCCATATAACCCCCCCTCCCTTTTAGGAGTTTAGACGCCCTCTATTCACTACGTCGCACTTAGGACCCCTACTAAGGGGTAACCCTTAATTACCTATAATAGGAATAGAAGGAAATCCCAAAGGGTTAAGGGTCTAAGGTCCAAGCTAAGTCCCAAGGAGTTTATACATATATATATATGTAAATAAATAAATAAATAAATATATATATATATATATCATACATGCCAATACACTAGGGGAATGCAGGATTTGGGTATCGAAAAATGCCCGTGCTCTTCTAATGGGGCTCTGTCAAGAAAAGAAAGGATTGGGGTTACCCCAATCTTCAAAATGAGGACCCTATGATTATCAGTTGACTCTTATAGGGTCAATTATATTGAGTTTATAATTGATAGGCTGGCTTTCCCGAAGCCCTTGCATGAAAAGGGGCGGGGATTTCAAAGGGCCTCGGAGATAGTAGCACAAAAGCTGTCTGTCATACGAGCATGCTGGGAGAACGATAATTAGGGATAATAGTTCCCGACATCCCCCACCCAAGTATCAAAACCGCATGAGTATCATATGACATGACTCATATACTTGGAGAGGCATGTTACTTATATAGCCAGTTTATAACTGTTACCGCATCCCAACTAGAACCTACTTAAGGGGACTTAGGGGACTTATAATTGGTTTATAAAGACAGTTGTAAGTATAAGCAGGTGATAAGTAACATGCCCCTCCGGGTACCCAGACACCTGCCCATTGAAAGGAGGCCAGGTGTTGGGAGAGGGTTTGCAAAGAGGCGTGAGCGTGGTGGTAACAATGATTTCGCTCATGCTAGGAGTTCAGAAGCTTTTGGTAACCCTTACCACTACAATGAGGACGCTTTCAGAGTGACATGTTCGTCGGAGATGGGGCTACTGAAGGCCTTGTGTACTACAAATCTGGACCACCATGTAACCCCAGCTTCCATTAAACTTACCATGCTGTTGTTCATCTGATTTCCCTTTCGGGTGGTAATATGGGCAAAGTAAACTCATGAAGGAGTCGTCCTTGATCTCAAAACCCTAACCCCAAAACACTTGGTAGCTAGCATAAGTACCGGGACATAGACCAAAATACTATGATCCTTATTCTAAGGAACCCAAATAGGCACCTAATTCGGGAAAACCCCACCTGGGTTTGCCCTTTGAGGCCTTATTGGTTGGTTCTGCATGCTCTGTAAAAGCCTGTTTAGGGTTTAGGGTTTAGGAGACCCTAAACCCTAAACCCCTAAACCCTAAACCCTAGGGTTTAGTGCTACTGCTTTGGGAAGTCAGCTTCAGGGTTAAGGCATGTTAGGGTTAATGGCGACCCTTACGCCCAGAACCCACATCCAAAGCCTGACCAAACAACCCAAAAAATGAAAAGATAAAGCGAGTTTAGGTGGGGTTGGGGTTTAGGGGTTTAGGGGTTAGGGGTTTAGGGGTTTAGGGGTTTAGGGGTTTAGGGGTTTAGGGGTTTGGGTTTAGGGGTTTAGGGTTTAGGGTCGAAGATGGTTTCCAAAAACAACACCACTTCCTAGGTAAGCACCTGAATCTACAAAACGTGATTGCCTGTTAATAGCCAGCTCTTTTTGGGTTGTTTGGCTACTCCGGTAAGCCCGGAATCCCGAAAACCTAAACCCTGAACCCTAAACCCTCCTAAACGCGAATTCTAATTGCTGTACAGCTTACTGTTTTCTCAGGAGTGCTGTGGTGAGGATGTGCGGATCGGCGACTGCTCGACAAACTTGCTGGACCATTCAGTGACCCAAAAAGGCAGAGGCTCTGGGGTTGGAATGTAGTGTTTGGGGTTTAGGGTTTAGGGTTCAGGGTTTAGGGTTTAGGGGTTTAGAGCTTGGCGTTTAGGGCTTGGGGTTTAGGGTTGAGGGTTTTAGGGACAAATTGCAGGCGATGGATGAAATGTAAAAAGGCCAACATATGAGCTCCACATTTCCTGCATGGTTGCATGGCACATTTAGTCTAGGTTCCCCAATTACCCCTTCATGATACAGAAGAGTTTGTCTAATAATAAGGGTACCCTTTTCCCTAATGTTCAGCCTTAACTCCAAAATAGGAAGGGGAAAAGGGTACAACTGGAGTATGTACCTGGTTATTCATGACGGAAGGATGCCCCAACCCTCAAACCCGAAACCCTCAGTACTAAAACTCTGAACCCTACACCCTGGCTCCAGATACGGTACCACCAGAAGTGCAGGTCCTCTCCACCCATAATGCACCCTGCATGACCAAGTACTTAGGGTTTAGGGTTTAGGACTCAAGGTCTCAGCTGCCGATATGGGTTTAGGGTCTGCCTGGCTGCTTCAAAATGAAAAACGAACACCATCACAAGAGAAATAGCAACCACTTCACAATCTGAAATTCAGCCAGTTTGGGCCCTAAACCTTAAACCCTAAACCGACTGTTTTATATCCAAGCCATCTCGGGTGAGGCCGGGCGAAGTCGTTACAATTTGTGCAGTACCACTGAACAGACCAGCTTTCCATGCAGTGCGGACGGCCTAAAAGGCCAATTTCTCAATGTATGTGGGGCATGAGACCTGAATTTCGACCTTAGATTCCTCAGGGTTTTGTAGCCGATCCAGTCTCACCATCATCACCCCCTCCCCAAGAAAAGAATCAAACAACTTCTGCTGCCTAGTTGGAGGCCCATGGGACTTAGTAACTACTTATAACTGGGCTTATAACCCTGCTTATAATTGGGGTAACTTGGCAAGGGGTAACCCCTATAAGCCCATGAAGGGGTTTTATAGGTAGGGTTATAAGCCCAGTTATAAGCAGTTACTAAGTCCCATGAGCCTCCAAGTAGTAGGTAATTCAGGAACGGACCCCTCCTGTGTAATTCTCCCTGTGTCTTATTCCTTCATTCCCATTACTCCCATAGGGTTGAGGGTTTAGGGTTTAGGGTTTGCGCTTTGACATGCTCAGCCCACCCCCCCCTCCCCAGGAGACTCCCAAAGCTAAACCCATTATGATAGTAGTTTCCATTTTATTTTCCGTTATCCCTATATAACCCCAATATATCCCATTAGAATCCCTATACAACCTTATTATAAGGAGTAGTTTCACATTTTAATTTCCATTATCCCTATATAACCCCAATATATCCCATTAGAATCCCTATCAACCCTGATTACAATGTAGTCTGTTCCATTTTTTCCATTATCCCTATACAACCCAAACATATCCCATTAGAATCCCTATCAACCCTGACTATAATGTAGTTTGTTCCATTTTATTTTCCATTATCCCTATATAACCACAGTGTGGTGCTTTCCTAAACCCTAAACCCTAAACTGAACCCCCAACTCAAGGGACCATGTATTCTGCTGCAGCGCGCTATACTCGAGCCGTCTCGAGCTGTTGCCGTTTCAGAATGCCAAATTTGCTATCTACTAAACAATTGGGCGAAATTATTTATTAAAAATCTGAATTCGATTCTCTATCTACCAAACAATTGGGGGAAAAAATGTTTTTTGATTAAAATTGCACCCCCCCCCCCTCACCCCACCCCCAAAAAAAAAAAAAATCAGAATGACAAATTTACTATCTACAAGGCACCTGTAGTCATGATTCAGGGCTTCGGGTCCAGGAAATAGGCTTGAGGACGGGTTCTTGTAAGCCAACCCTAAACATGCGTGATAGCAAACCCTCCCCCTTGCTTTCAAGCCTTAGCCCTCAATCCAACACACTATACTTTCAGCCTTTTCCTCCCCTAAACTAATGTAAAATCCGCGAAAGGTGCTCAAAATTGAGATTTCTCGCAGAAAGCAACCCCAAACCCTAAACCTTACACCCTGAATCCTAGGACGTATAGGAATTATGAGAGGGATCCCCCCGAAGGCGTGCTTGGGATGTTTTGATATACGGTCGAAATGGGGGTGTCACAAAGTAAGGGGTACCTTCTAATATAAATAAATAAGGTAAATCAGGTATTTTGGGGTCTATATTGGGGTCGCCCATGTATAGAAGCTACCAAACCTTGTTGTGTTATAGCATCTCCATGAATCCTAAACTCTAAACCCTAAAGCCTAAAACCGTAAACCCTAAACCCCTAAACCCTAAACCCATCTGTCGGTCTGATTCAGGACATGGTCCTGCTTTTCTGCAGCCAAGCTGTGCCCCAAAGTTTGAGGCAAGGGAAGAGTGAGGCACTGGCCGCTACTGTTGATGGAGGAAATGTTGCACCACCTAAAGTCCCTAAATTCCTAGGAATTGCTGTACTTTAGGGCACCAAGGCGGTGCAAGATATCATCCGCCACAGTAACCTAGACCCAAGCACCGCATAGTTTAGGAATCGGGGTTTAGGCTTAACCACGACTGGAATAATAAGAGGATTTTCGAAAAAATGACATTGGTCTCATGTAGAAGTTACATGGAGATATATGGGGTTCATAAGAGCCTTTTCTCCTAACCCGGACAAGAAAATGGAAAATGAAATGGAAACTGTGGCAACATAGAGGGTATATAGGGCTTTGTATCAAGTAATGAGAGGATTTCGGTTACCCAACATCCAAAGTCAGGACCTTCCAACATAGAAGACTCGCATAAGCACGTTTTCAACCGGGCTGTAATCTTTACAGGTAACTGTTTGTGGTTCCAAGCTACTTCCCTTGTGCTGAAAATGTGGAACAGCTTTTGAAGCTTTAGTTGCACCTGATTTAATCCGTCTGTTGTGACATTCAACCGTAATGTAATGGCCTAAATCATTACCAATATCATCTTAAGGTCTATTTCAGGTACCCTATAACCCTAAACCCTAATCCCTAAACCCTATATCAGAATTATACAAGGAACCCAGGAACCTGATGTTGGTAGTTTGCTTCTGTTGGGGCTATATTGTGATTATATTGGTACTTTGCTCTAAACGCCCTTCCAGAAATCCCGATAGAAACGTCATGTCCATGGTATTTTCGATGTTCTTTCCCATTTGATTCTGCATTTTTTTTGGGGAGAGGGGGGGGGGTAATATCCCTAAACCGTAACCGTAACCAATAAAACCGAAACCCTAAACCCCAAACCATGATATTGGTTATGCTCTAGCCCCCTATCGTACATAGGCTGCGCAACAAGGAGCAGGTCTCATATGAACCATAGTCTAAACTCCAAGTATCCTCCTTAATAAGCCCAATAGTAGTCCCCAATATAACCCCTGATATAGCCCCCTTTAAGGAGTTTAAAGAATGGCTCACATACATATGTATTTGTATATGTATATGATAACGGTTAAAGGTAAAGGGTTTTGAGCACTTCTGGCCTTCTGGGGCTACAGGCTTACGCAGGGTATGTAAGGACGTTTAGGGGTTAAGGGTTTAGGGTTCTGGGATTAGGGTTCTTAGGGTTTGGAAGCTCCATTTAAACCTTTGATGGGTTTTTGAAACTCACCACTTCGATGCTGGAGTTTCTTGCGTGTTCTGTTCGAAGCTCTAGCACCTAAACCCCAAAACCCTAAACCCTAGTACCTACACCCTAAACAAGGAATTCGGAGCTGCTGCTTCCCTTGACTCATGGTCCACCTCAGACGTAGCTATGTGATGGAGGAGTCTTCGCCGCCGGTGCTACCGCCTGAGTGGTCGGTTGGAAGTCTACGGCTGTTAGGTGAGTAGCGATTTTTTGGTGGTTGAACCTAGTAAGATTATATTCTTTATATAAAACACTATACCCCAAAAGGAGGACAGAATCTTACTCTATATTGGGTACCATAGTATCCCGAAATTAAATACTACTCAGGTTGTGTTTAGGATTTTAGGGTTCAGAGGCTGTGGCGCAAGGCTTATGCTTTTGGGTTTTAAGTTTCAGGGTTGAGGATTCAGGGGCTTAGGACCACCAACCCCCAGTGAGGTAGTTGCGCATTGGGGGGACTGCCGGTTGTCCTGAGTGAGCTGATACCGACCCAGGTTTCGTGAGATGTATACCCAGACCACGAAACAGGATCCCAGTAGTACATGGACGAAATAGGGGATTCTTGGGAGGTTCCATTTTTTGGATCCTTTCGGGGGTCTGGGGTATTCATGCCTATCTCAACCATACAAGATGGAAGAACAAGACTAGCATTATTACTCGTATGATTGTTCGCATTAGTAGTAGTATTGGTAATAATATTAAGATTTTTCCTGTTTCATCAATGGCTGCTCCAGGTAAACGTCGCAAGTACGCCACATGACCTCCCTGTACTATGCTTGAAGTCCCTGCGAAATCCCGCTGTACCTCCTTTACCCTGAGCCGCAATTCCCTAAATCCCGTCCTAAACCCTAAACTCTAAACCCTGAAGCCTAAATCCCAAACCCTAAACTCTAAGCCCTAAAGCCTCAACCCCAAACCTTAAACAATGAACCCCTAGAAACCTAAATCCCAAACCATAAACTTTAAACCCGAAATTCTAAGCAATAAATCCCAAACCCTAAACCTTAAACCAAAAATCCCTAAAAACCTAAATCCCACACCCTAAACCTTTCACCCTGAACCCTAACACCTAATCCCGAACCCTAAACCTTACACCATGAACCCTAAACTCTAACCGCTAAAGCCTACATCCTAAACCATCAACTCCAAACCCTAAAACCTAAATCCTAAACCCTAATCCCTGACCCCTAAACCCTGAACCCTACACCCCTATATAACCCTATAGTATAGTAGCTTCCATTTTCTTTTCCATTATCCCTACGTAACCTCAATATATCCCCTAAATCCTGAACCCTAAATCCCTAAAAAATGAACATAGTAGTTTAAATTTTCTTTTTCCATTATCCTTATATAACCCCAATTATCCCGGTATAGCCCTAAGTCCTGAACCATACACAAGATTCCAGACCTCGCGGCTGTCCGGTGGAGTCGTGCTGCCAAGCGCTCCAAGTCGGGGACGTGTCGCAGCTCGCCCTTGCAATGGTGTACTTGCGGGCTATAGGGAGTTAGTAAGGGTTTAGGGTTTGGGGTTTAGGGTTTTAGGGTTTTAGGGTTTAGGGTTTGGGATTTAGGGTTTAGGGTCCAGGGGATTTAGTAGCTACTTATGACTGGACTTATAACCCTGCTTGTAATTTCCCAAATTGGGCTTATAGCGGTTATCCCAATTATAAGCAGGACTATAATCACATTTATAAGTAGTTACTAAGTCCCATGGGCCTAGTAGGGTGTAGGGTTTGGGGTTTAGAGTTACGAACCCTAAACGATAAACCCCAACCCAATTTGTGTTCAGGGTAGTTACAATTCAATTTAATGGCTCAGGGTAGTTATCACCCAAATTGGTCAAGGGCTTTTGGTTTTTCGGAGTTTGGGGTTGAGAGCTTTTAGGGGCTTGCGGGACTTATACAGCTTGATAAGGGCTTTAGGTTTAGGGATGGCTGCTGGAAGTGGTGGGGTATAAAGGCCTCTACAAACTCCCTACATGGTAATTGCCTCCCTAAACTCTAAACCCTAAACCCTAAACTCTTAACCCTGCACCCTAAACTCTAAACCCTAAACCCTAAACTCGAAACCTTAAACCCTAAACCTGCATGGTAGTTCTCCCCCTGCAGCTGCAGAGGTCTCGGACTTGGTTAGGTTAGGGATGCAGTGTAAACCAGGTTTATCTGAGCTATAGTCTAAACTCCTAGTATCCCCCTTAATAACCCAATTTAGGGTTAAGGTTTAGATTTAGAATTTTAGTCTAAACTCCTAGTATCCCCCTTAATAACCCAGTTTAGGGTTTAAGATTTAGATTTAGAATTTAGGGTATAGTCTAAACTCCTAGTATCCGTTAATGCTCCCCTATGTAATCCGCTATATACAACCCGTCTGGACCATGGGTCATAAGAGGTCATAGGCCTGCAGGGCCTTTTTAGGCGCCTCTTAGGGTCTAGGCGGGGTAGGAACGGATGCGGGAGGGAAGTTACCCAGGCAAGGAGTTTACACAAGGGGTATACAATGGCTATGCAGGGCAATGGAACCTATGTACTGGGTAAGTATACAGGTCTTAACGAACGCCCTGCATGGCAATTGCGTTCTTGTGTTTGCGTCAGAAGTAGGACGTTCTCGAGTTGTCAAGTTCAGGGATGGGTTCAGAAGGGGTGTAGGCATGTATGGGCTCTTTAAAGGAATAAGTGTATGGATGAAAAGAGCTTCTAAGGGGTTTATACTTGTAGAGCCAGGCGCATTTAGTAACTAGACGTATAACCCGTAGAGAAGCCCCAGTTTTCTCAACTATCAACCCACTTCCTGAGCCCTGACCCCAATCACCTCCCCCTCACCCATATTCGACCTTCAGGTCATTCCTTACTTCGCCGGGGTAATCGAAAAATGAGCCCAATTAAGGCGGACGCTTTGGTAGGGCTGTGTGCTAGATTCCTCAGATCCCGCCAGAAACAGGCCAGACCCTCCGTGGATCTACCTGACAGAAACCCTGACCCATCATGCGCTGCCTCCAGCTCCCGCAACATGGCCTCGCCACCATAGAAGGCCTCCACCTGATTTAGGGTTTAGGTTTTAGGGTTCAGGGCTTCATTAAAGCAAAGCCTGGAACTGTGGGCCTCTAGTATGGGCACTTAATCATGGGGTCCGCATAAAATCTTATAAGCCCAAAGAAGGGCCCATGGTTAGGGCCCAGGAAACAGGTATGTTCCAATATTATGGGCCCATGGTTAGTCAGGACCTTAGATGCGAGCCGTCTCCTATAATTCTGGTCTACTTTTCCCTAATGTCCTCTTACTTTGGATGAAAGCCGCCCGTTCAATTTGGGTAACTTGGCTTTCGTTTCGAAGTAAGGATGAAAATGATGAGGATTACTGGGTATCCCTCCCCCAACCCAGAAATGAACATCGACCTTGAATCAAACACCCTAAGCCCTAAACCTAAGCTCTCACGCCAGACCATGGTAGGTTAGGCGGGCCCTGTAAGGTTCATGTCTTTAGGGTTTAGGGTTTAGGGCATGTCTTTCAGGTCTCTTTCAGGGCTCTCTGGGATTAAGGGGGACATAAAGTAAACCCTAAACCAACCGCAAAATATTTTGGTTTGCCCAGGCCCAAGGGCAGACCATCTAAGACCATCTAATGGAAAGTTCAGGGTTTAGGGTGAATCCCTGCGCCCTGCCAGCGTTTTCAACATCATGAAATCGCTTAATAGCCTACAACATGGATCCATCCATTTTCCAACATCAAGTCGGAATCGTTGCCAGTCTGGTACTTTTTTGGGGGGTCGGGTTTCCCTAAAAACGCACAAGTCCCAAACTCTGGAAAGTCTCTAACCTAAAAAGCCCCCAAACGTAACCGTAAAAAGCACGAAACCTGAACGGTCCAAAAGCCCAAAAGAAACCAAGCCCTAAAACAAATTAACATTGAACGCACTAAAGAAATCTAATCCACCAGAAAGCCCCTGCACTAAAAACCCCAAACCCTGAAATGTCCATACCTTAAACTCGCAGCCCTAGCCCTAAAAAACAAAACCTGATCACAACCCCGACCCTAAAAAACCCAAACCCTAAAGACTCTGGGATTCGGGCTTCCGTGGATTAGTATATCGTATATACGGACTATATAGGGTTATATGGGGATATATGACAAGCCCATTGGAATGGTGCTTAAAGCCCCGAAAGCCTACAAATCCTAACCCTGAAACAAGCCCAACCCTGACAACCCTAAAAGAATCCCAACTTCAGGGAAACCCCAAACCAAAAAAAAACTTGAAATGTCCGTAACAAAGCCCAATGCTAACCCTAAGAAAACAAACTTGAACAAACACCCAACTCTAAAATACGCAAACCCGAAAACCGCAAAAACTCCCAGCGCCTAACAGCACAAACACATCCACCCCCCGCCCCCCTACTCCGCAAGAGGATAACAATTACAAAGAACACAACCAACTTCCGAAAACGAACACCAACCTTGGAAGAAACGGCGTAACCAACACTAGGCTGGTTGCTTGAATAGCCAGCTTGTGTCCACTAGCTAGATACACTACTTGGAGGCGTGCGGGTATTTACATATAACTGGACTTATAATCCTACTTATAATGGGGGAAACCTACATAACTTCAGTTAGGGCATGGTAAGTAGGGTTATAAGCCCAGGTTTAAGTTAACGAATCTCATAACCTCCATGTAACACCCCAGCTGAATGTGTAAGGGCCATGTTCGAATCATAGGATCCTGAAGGGGCGGGGGGTGGTTCAAGGGGGGAGGGTACAAGGGAGCCTTGGGGAACCTTAGGGAAGCTTAGGGAGTATAAGGGAATAATGGGGATTGCTAGGTTACCTACCCCCTTGGGCCACCCCCCTTTAAGGACATCCTCATCGAAAGTTAGAAGGACAAGTTGGGTTCAGCTTCCGATGGCTGCTGCCTGTCAATTAGGGTTTAGGGTTTAGGGTTGGGCAAAGCACGAGATTTGAACCCTAAATCCACCGAACCCTAAATCTTAAACCCTAAACCTTGAACCCCAAACCCTAAACCTTAAACCCTAAACTTGGGCTCCTCAACCCTCAGGCTTTCCCTCTTCCGCATTAATCTGGCGCCCATATGACTGGGTTGATGTTAAAGAACATATATTAAGATACCAGAACAAAGGTATAATAGCGTGTATGATTAGGTTTTAGGGTTTAAGGTTAAGGTGTTAGGGTTAAAGCTTGGAATTTCGGGTTTGGGGATATATTCTCCATATTAATACAGTAAGGGACATGGTTCCTACTAGGGAATAAATTAGGGACTACACTAAACTACCAGGGAATAAGTTAGTGACGATACTAAACTACCAACTGGACCCCTATGCCCACTTTTAAGTGTGTTGGCAACATTAATACTGACAGTAGGCCACATAATTACCCAACGTAAGCCCTTTGCAATGTAAATTTGCTGCAATCCTTTTAGGTCCATTTTAGAGATTTCATGTTAGGTTGGGAGGGCGCTGCAATACGAGGAAAGCTTTAATAAGCCCTAAACCCTAAGCCGCATGTTAAACCCCCAAACCCTGGCACTAACGTACTAAGACCGCAAGAGCCATACATACTCTTGAGAAAGGTCCAGATACCAAAATCTTAGATGCACAGACCCCCTGTTTTGAAGCTACGTTGGCTTTTCTTGCAGACCTGCGACTCTAATGCAGAAGCCTGAACAGTTCCCATCATTCTTCCACAGCAATCCTTGTATAAGCATACTATATAGGATTTTATAGGAGAGGGTTGTAGAGTTTTGAAGGGGGATGCTAGGAGTTCAGCGTACAGCACATATTCAATATACTGCTCCCGAAAGCCTAAACCCTAAACTCTTCAGGCCCCTAGATTGCAACAGTAATCTGATAGACCCCATGGGCTTCGGGCGATGTCATGACGATGCGAGATCCGCTTGGGGTCCGTCAGGGGCTGCCTCAGCTGGGTTTTCGTTAAGGTACTTAAGTTAAGTTACCATAGTATGGGCATATCAATATCGTAAATGCTAGGGATTCCTTTTTATAGCAACTTAATTTAGATTCCTTTACAGCAACCCAGTGAGCAGCAGGATGTCGTTATTCCAGCTGCAAAATACGAAATGATAAGGGTCATCTGACCTGCATCAGACCCTTGTTGAAGGGGCCCGGGTTGCCAAAATTCTACAATCCCTATACACCCCTATATAATCCAGCTTTCATGTATTTTTCTGCTCTCTTTTCCAGTTGATTCTCAAGTGTTTCAGGGGTCGGGGTTACCAAAATTGTGTCAATTATGTCACGCTAATAGTCGACACGCTCTACGCCTGCTAGTGCATCAATTATGTCCGTTGTACAAGGATGAACTGGGGCCTTTTGGGTTTAGAATAACTCTAACCCAAGCAATCCCTTACCCTAATTCAAAAATATCATAGGGCTGCCTGTAAAATTCTTTTCAATTCTAGGAGAAATGAAATAATTGACTAATTTAGGTAATGTATTTATCTTAATTTCTTAATTAATTCACTCTTTTAATTAATCAAAGTCATCAATTATTCAATTAATTCGTAAAATCCATGGAAACAAATTAAACGAGTCATTAATTATACACCCCCTTATGACCTCGAAACCCCACTAATTCATTATTATGTGGCCCCTTTGAAAAGTAGTCTTCCCCTTTGAAAAATAGTCTTCAGGATTTTGAGGCCCCTGAATTTATTGTGTAATATTAGGAGGAGGGGTTTTGATATTGGGGGGAAGGGATTATAACAGTACCTATAACCTAGCCACAACCACCACATCCGGGGGCCAGGGGGGGCTTCTATTCGGATTGAAACATACCTATACGTATGTTTTACTGTGGATGGAATGAACCTTGCACCACCCTAAATCTCACACATGCCGGGAATTCCGAATAGCTTCGGGAACCTCGAAACCCAAGATGGTACACGATTCTTCCCTTCGTCAACAGATATAGTCCCCCTTAAGTAGATAGAATATGGGGTATATGGGGATCATATTATGAATTACCCAAAGCCATATTCTATCTACTTAAGGGGGACTATATCACCCTGGGCTCCATGAGCCCTGGACTGTGATCTTCCACGACTTCCCCTGATTTTCTCTAGGCTTTACCCTCCCCTAACAAACATGGAAGCCTGCAAAGGGATCAATACATCGGGGTATACAAGGATATATAGGTATGTATAGGTAATAGGGTCTAGGGTATACTCTCCCCATACAAGCATGCAAGCCTTTACTTGGGACAGGATGGTGATTTTTGTTGGGGCCCTTGTGGACATGCAACGGCAGTCTGGAGGCCCGAAACACCCCTGAGCTCAGCTCCCAGCCCCAAAGACAGGACCGTATGTCCTAACCTGCGGAACTTTAAAGCGAAACCCTGAGCTCCAAATCGGTTATAGTTACAAGCAAAATCACCCTGCAGCTTCAAGCATCCCAGACCACACACTAAACGGATGCTGCAAACCCTCTCATGATGATGGGGGAAGACATTGCCTGGAGGGTCGTGTTAGCCAAGAACTCACTTATGAGTGTAATTGCAACCCACTCATGAAAATACGTTGGGACGTATTCTTCGGCTATGAGGACAGCTATGACTAGGTGATAAGTAGTAAGAGGCGGACGTGAGCCATTGGCGAAGGCGGCGTTGGCCGATGTGGGAGCGACACCTGCCCATGGCTTAGATTCAACCTTCATAGTAAGGAGATCTTAAGCGAGCTTCTGTAAGGGGTTCTAAAGTATAAGGTCTAGCGTTGAGGGTTTGGGGTGTAGGGCCGACAGTTAGGGGTCTTGGCTACCTCCTGACACGCAAAATAAGTAAGGACCCTATGGCTATCAAATGACTCATAGTCTAAACTCCTTAA
>CAJNIZ010000714.1:2066-13904 GCA_905231905.1 Symbiodinium pilosum | reverse complement strand
ATTGTGTATGTATTAGGCATATGACTGTATCCGTATACCTAACTTAAATACCTGTATATCTATAATTACATGTTCCTACAGTGGGAAGCCCGGCCAGCCGAGGCGGGCGCGCGCTAGCGTTTACAAATTAAGATGGTTCCCCCTAATAGCCCCTTTAATAACCCCTATCACACTGCCCTATGTGATCCCCTATATAACTCACTTTAAGGATCTTAGACTTCTAAACCCTAAATTCCTGAACCCTGAACCCTAAACCCTTAAATCCCTAATCTCTAAACCCCTAAACGCTAAACCCCTTACGCTTAAAACCCCCAACCCCTACACCCAAAACCCCTAAACCCTTAAACCCCAAAACCCCAAAACAGCCCAGTAAAGGCTAAAAAACTAAAGTGCTGAAGGCTTTGCCAAGTGTCTGAACTTAAAAGCATGTGTCTTTAAGGTTTAGGGGTTTAGGAGTTTAGGGCTTTAGGAGTTTAGGGTTTAGGGGTTTAGGGTCGAGTGTTCACGGGGTTAGGGGTTTTGGGCTTTAGGATTTTAGGGTCTAGTTTTTTTTTCTTGTAACCTCTTCATAACAAGGGTCTTCCTGATATTCGGCTTTGATAAGGAGACCCCCCAAAAAAGAGAAAAGAATACCACTGGGGTACCTAGACAACCCTAAGCCCTAGACCCTAAACCTAAACCCTACACCCTAAACCTAAACCCCTAAACCCTGCAACCCGAAGCCAGGCATGAGTCCTGTCAAATCTGAGGCCAAATTGCTGTGATCTTCCATCCACCACAGCACGTCTGAGAACATCTGAGTTGTAGCCTAAACTCCCAGTATCCCGCCTAATAAACCGTAGGGGTTTAGGGCTTAGGGTTTAAGGTCTAAACTCCTAGTATCCCCCTGAATAACCCTTCTAATACTCCCATATATAATCTCCCTATATAACCCCCTTTAAGGAGTTTCTACTATAGCTCACTTTGAGCATTCTGAAGAGGCGTCCATTCATTACTCACACCGTTATGAAAAAGTCCCGCATGACCTAGTATATATACTATACTATTCAAATTAGGGCCCTGAAGGATTTTTAGTACCCACCGTCGTGCCATAGCTATACACACCCCCCAGCGCAGTGTCCTCCACTACGACGCCGCAAGAGTCGGCCACGCTGCCTGGTGGTGAAGCTTTAGGGTTTAGGGTTCAGGGTTTGAGGGT
The DNA here is from genome assembly GCA_905231905.1 of Symbiodinium pilosum. Lineage (NCBI taxonomy): Eukaryota > Dinophyceae > Suessiales > Symbiodiniaceae > Symbiodinium > Symbiodinium pilosum. The sequence goes on along the minus strand of CAJNIZ010000714.1, from coordinate 12,706 downwards.
TTAGGGTTTAGGGTTTATGGTTTGGGGTACCTGTTTGGCGGTTCCCATTATAAGGACTATAATGTAGTAGGTGTCTATATGGGGGTCCCCCTATTTAGGGAAGGAAGTTTCCGCAAATAAGGGGACCCCAGATATATAACCCAATATCTATAATCCTTACTAAAGAGGCCCCAAAAGGGACCCCCCAAAATTTGGAAACTCGCATTTGGGGATTGGGGCTCATGTGTGTGTCAAGATTATGAGGAGGTTCTAGATACCCCCTACACTAGGGGCATAGGGCCCTGTCTAGATTCAGTAGGGTTTTGGGGCTATAAGTGTTATAGAATATGCCTACAACCTAAACCTGTCTGGGCTTAGAGATTACCGTGTACTGCCTTGGGCTAAAGTTCATGCTGCAGGGCATAGGCTGCGTTAAAGCGTGCCCGGTTCCAGCTCAGGGCTTAGGGTTGAGGATTCAGGGTTTAGGGTTCAGGGTTTGGAGTATAGCACATGCTCGAGAGTTTGGTTGCTCCAGAACACATGTGGGTTTCTTCTGTAAATTGAATGTCCAATTTCGGGGGGTAGCGAACCTATGATAAGGGTTCCTGCAATATGGGACATTTTTTACCGTTTTGCACCAGGAATATTCTCCGTTCCAACCCCGGCGCTCGCCGAAGCAAGATGAAGCTCTTCGCACAGGATGTGTGTTTGGTTTAGGGTTTAAGGTTTGGGTTTAGGGTTTAGGGTTTAGGGTGGCTCCATTGCAAGTAAACTCTTTGTTGGACATCTTCTTCCTGAAGAGTGATTTCAAATTGAGGAGCCGCACAAAGAAACCAAGCAAAAATCAGTGCATCCCACGTCAAAACAATGTTTCAAACATGCCCAAACGTGGAACATGCAAGTAAAACGGAATGTGAACCTCGCACTCCTACCACTCAGCACCATCTCTCACAGCTTTCAGAAGCCCACATGCAAGCGTGCGATTGTATCTACCCGTGGAGTTGTAATCCGTGTCATTGACAGGAGCATGTCTCTCACATGTGCATGTCCCAAAAAGCAGCACTCAGCGACTGAGACATCTGGGAATGTGTAAACATGAACTTCAACTGCTTGCCTACCGGAAGGCCATGCTTTCCAACAAGCCTTGTTGTGCACATGTTTCAAACCAACTTGCTCCAAAACAGTCTGTGTGCCAAATCTCTTCCAGAGATCGTTCTTGAGCGGAAGCTCAAGTGAAGCTGAGTGTCCAAGCTGCATGTAGTTACGCGCTGCTTTCAAAATGGGCTCCCACTGCTTGTCAGCTTCAGTGACACGGCCATCACCAAAACGTTTCAAAGGTGAACCAGGTGCGCATGGGGTTGATGCATGGATGTGTACCCATGCTTTGTCCTTCCAACGTTCAACAAAACTAACAGCGGATTGAATGTGTGAGGACTCAAGGCACGTAAGGCCAAACTGCACAGCACTCAGTTAGACCAACCCTAGCTCTTCAGCACCCTAGTCCCCTATGTAATCCCTATATAACCCCTATATTTCCCATATGACCAATATTAACCCATATTACCCAAAGTTCCTAAAACCCAGGTCAAGTGGCAGAGCCCTCACAGGGTTTAGGGCTTAAACCATAAACCCTAAACCCTAATTAAGGGGCTCCGGGATGCACGTCTGAGGACCCATTGCTCAAACTTACTGCTCCTCTGCAGACTTTCAAGAAAGGGGTTCTATAGGTTGGTTTAGGCTGCCCACCGCCAAGGGATGAATATCTCTCTTTAAAACCCATCAGCCCCGAAACCTAAAAACGCAAACCCTAAACCCCCTAAACCTCAACTCCGAAACCTAAACCCCTGAACCCTAAACCCCTAAACCCCTAGACCCTAAACCCTAAAGCCCTGAATCCAGCATAGCCTTGAAGCCGGAGCAAACCGTTCACCGGGGAGCATGGAAGGAGCAAGAAAAAGAAAACATATGCTTTGGAGGGCAAACATGAACCGATGCAATACGGTCACATCCTAAAAGACACAACAAACAACAAAAAAAAACGATGCACCAGAATGCCCTAAACCCTAAACCCTAAACCCTAAACCCCCTGAACTCTATCCTTCATCCCAGAGCCGTCATTGACCCCCGAACCCCAAACCTCAAACCCTAAATCCTGAATGCCCCTGAAAGGAAACTCAAGCCCTCAACCTTGAATCCCTGAAGCCCAATTTCTTTAGGACTGAACCCCCTAACCTTGAATTCCTAAACCCTAATCCCTAAACTAAAAGGACTGCAATGGGAACACAGAACAGGGAACCTCAAGAATAGTAGGAACATTAAAAGCAAACACGGCTTTTTGTAGGTAAATTCCCAGTAAACTCTAAACCCTAAACTCTTCTATCCGTAAACCCTAAACCCTAAACTCTTTTATCCCTAAGCCCTAAACCACCTGAACACTGAGGCCGCCACGGAATTTCTTCACCGCCTCTGCGCTGTGCAGCAGCCTGGCTTTACTTGCTGGCTGTTCATAGGAAACGAAGAAGTTGCCCTAAGGCTATAGGGTTCAGGGTTTAGGGTTTAAGGTTCAGGGTTTAAGGTCTCTTTGAACGGATTATAACGAGAAAGGGAGAGGAAAGGGAGAGAGAGAGAGAGAGAGATAGATATTTCTACGTATATATTTGTATATTGAGAGGGTTTACGGTTCAGGGAATGGAAGAAAATATCGAAACTACTACAGGCTCAAGGTCCCTTCAGAGCAGAATGCATGCATCAATCCGGCTTTGGTTTAGGGAGCGGGGAAAAATGAAAATTACTATTCTATTGTGGCTACCATAAACCCTAAACCCGTAAATCCTAAGCCCTACACCCTAAATTGCAAACCCTAAATCCGATGCCCTATACCTGCAATCCGAAACCCTAAATTCACCCATAGATCCGTTACCCCCTGGATCCTTTACCCCACCAACCTTAAAACCCTAAACCTCAAACCCTAAAATCCCAAGCCCTAAACCCTAAACCCTAAAATCCTAAACCCTAAACCCTAACATCCTAAACCCTGCACACTACACCCACCTAAAACTCCTAAACTCCTACACCCCGAACCCACCTAAAAACCTTTGGAGGTTCATGGGACTTAGTAACTACTTACAACTGGGCTTATAACCCGACTTATACTCCCCCTAAATTTAGTTATGTAGGTTACCCCAATTACAAGTAGGGTTGTAAACCGAGTTATAACCCAGACCCCCTAAAGGATCCAAAAAATGAAACCCCTTAATAATCCCCTACGTTCCCCAATGTAGTAATGGAGCCATTTTCTTGCGGGGGGGGGTTCCATTTGTTGGATCCTGTAGGGGCTCTGGGAAGTAGCTACTAAGTCCCATGAACCTCCAAGCAAGGAAGCGTGCTCGGCCGGGCTGGCAGCAACCCCTAGGTTGCAGCTGCAACAGTAACGCCTCGGTCCTCGAGGCGCGGGTGTAGGGTTTAGGGTTGAGGGTTTAGGGTTGAGGGTTTAGCGTTGAGGGTTTAGGGTTGAGGGTTGAGGGTTTAGCGTTATCTAGGGATATCTAGGGGTATATAGCGGTGTATATAGAGGTATATAGGGATTTATAGGGGATAATTTTGGTGGTTTAGGGGTTAGGGGTTTAGGGGTTAGGGGTTTAGGGGTTTGGAGGTTCAGGGGCTTAGGTTAGATAGAATATAAAGGTATATATGAGCTATAGCCTAAACTCCTAGTATCCCCCTTAATAACCCCGATAGTAGTTCCCGCTATACAATCCCTTATATATCTCCCCTTTAAGGAGTTTAGACTACAGCTCATACAGGGATGTATAAGTGCTTATTTTTTTGGGCTTAGGGGTTTAGAGGTTTAGGTTCTGAACGTCCTGCATGGCTTTAGTATAACATGATACCATAATTCCCAGTGTATAAGGTACTGAGGGTCATGCAGGATTGTCAGTATCTAGCGTAGGATATATCGGGGGTTCTATAGGACTTGTCTACATGCGTTTTAGGGTTCCCCAAGCCCTAAACCCTCTAGGATTTCAAGTCTAGGTGCTTTGGGTTTTGGTGATAGAAAGGTCTATTGGGTACTTCGGGTGCCAGGATTTAGGGTTAGTTAGGGTTTAGAGTTTATGGGCCCGAGTAATTTGCAACAATGGAGAATCGAATGGAAAATGAAAGCGAAATCAAAAGGAGGGTTATATGACAGGGAATGGAGGATTCGACAAGAAAACTGAGACCGCTATATTCTTGGTTTTATCCCTAAACCCTAAACCCTACAGAGATTTGGGCCTTCAGGGTGTGGACCCCCAAAGGTATGTAGAATAATGGCCACTGGGTTGGGCCTTCACTTTACCCTCTAGTTGGGTTTCAGGACGCTTTAAAGGATTTGGCACTAGGATGTATGGCTGTAATGATTGGGATTTGGGGCCTAGGGATTCGGGATGAAGGCTTAGGGATTAAGACTTTTTAGCTGGAGCGTTGTGGGGCGTAGGGATGAGGGGCTTAGACCCTAAACCTTAAACCTAACAGTTGAGGGATTTGGGTTAAAGCATCCCTAAACCCAAAACCCTAGGGGTTAAGGCGCGAAGGCCTGCAGTCAGGTGTACAAGCAATCTTTCTTTCCCGAAGCTTCGCGCGCGAGCACTGAGAATCCAATGCCAACCGCGACTGGAGGGAACACTGTGCAGGAAAGCTCAACCTAGTGTGCCATGAAATCGGGTTTTTGCACGAAGCGCTGGAGAGTGGTCCGCGATCACCTTGACCTGTGCGCCACTCCGCAGGCTCTTCTCCATGGCTTCCAAGTAGCCTGCGCTGTCCAGGCGGTATGCTCTCACATACAGCGTGGAGCCTGCGGCGCCGGAGGCCAGCAGGTCGGCGACAGTATCCACATACTGCTCGCCAGTCAGCACAGTTGGCTTGCCATGAAACGTGCGCCCGATGAAATTGGAGGTTTAGGTTTTACGGGTTTAGGGGTTAGGGGTTTATGGTTCAAGGGTTGAGGGTTTAGGCTTTATCCCAATTTTCTGGCCTTTGGTTAGCTGGGAACGGAGGAATGGAAAGACAATGGAAACTACTACAATGGGATACATAGGAACTACTATAAGGATCTATTCCGGATTTCTTCATTCTTAGCTAACCAAAGGGCAGTTTTGTGGCGCGGGCTGCTAAAGGCTTCGGGAACCCACTTACCAAGGGCTACAATAGCTGCATAAAGGGGAGATGTTAGGTTGCCTAACTTCAGGGTCCTTCTTCTGATCGCACACCCATGCTATGAAATGAGCCTTTGTTTCAGGTTGAGGCTTTTCAGGACAATTCAGAATAATCTCAATCCCAACTTGAGGCCATTGTGGTACCATTCCATCTATAAAACCACCATGTAGGGTGAGGTCGGGTGAGGTCGCTTTAAGTTGCCCCTAGGGTTTAGGGTTCCCTTAGCCAACATTACCCTAGGAAGAAAAAAGGATCCTCTTTTCATAAATGTAAGGAATCCCATACCCCAAAAGGTATAAAGGATCCCTAACATTGATCCAGAAACCCCAAACCCTNNCCTAAATCCCTAAACCCTAAACAGTCATGGTTGGGGATGATAACAACAGGAGGATCTTCGTTACCTTCACCCACCAAATATTAGGATCCTAGGAGCTCACGGATGGGTTACCAAGCTCCTCCTGTTATCTGAAGGCGGTTTAGGATTTAGGGTTGAGGTAAACTACTCAATCCAGATTTCGCGCCTGTGTAACCCCAGTTCCCATTTCCTTTGCCAGTGTATTTTTCATCAGGTTCTCCATTTTGCCGTTACTCAAACCCTCCATCCGTTGTAATCCTTAGACAATCGTGTAGAATCCCCACTTATACGCCCTTATACATACACTTTAAGCCCTAAACCCTGAACCCACCTTATACCTTGGTAGAACCCGCACTTCCTGACAACACCTAAACCATAATTTTTGAGGTTTCAAGGTTTGGGAAAATAGAAGTTAGTTAATTGAGTTACCATGCCAGGATTGACTTTTAGGATTTCAACATCATTGCAACATAGCTTAAGTTCCTCTAAGACCCCTGTCAACCTCTTTCTAGTTGCAGTTACCAACTTTGTTTTCCACTATCTTTCCGATTTCACCTTCCGTTAAACTCAGAATCCTAACCACCCAACCGTCAGCCCCAAACCTTAAATGCCAAACCCGAAAGCCTGACCCCTAAAAAATCCAAAACCCTAACCCTAAGCCCTAAAAGCCTAAACCCTAAAACCCTGAACCCTAAAGCCTGACTGAACTTAAGTTCTGAACAGCAACCACCCCATCCATCCAATATAACCCCAATAGAGTCCCCAATATACTCTAGAACAATAATAAGAATAACCCCCATTGTAGTAGTTTCCATTTTTCTTTTCACTATCCCACTATAACTCCCAGACCCTCAGACCCAGGGGCCTCGACAAATGAACATCCTCAGTATATTCACAAATCCTGACATGGCTCTTGCAGGGTTAGGGATCTAGGGGTCAGGGATTCGGGGTTTAGGGGTTCAGAATTTAGGGTTCAGCTGGTTGGTTTAGGGTTTCGGATGTAGCGCAAAGTTTTCCAAACTGTGGTTTTTGGTGTTAGCCTAAGTTCTAGAGGCCGCAGTGTACACGGAACAAACTATCAAGTTTCTGGGTTGCTGTGAAGGAACTTCATTTAAGTGACTATAGTCGGGAAACGCTAATATCTACTATGTATACCCCTTATGGTAACTTAACCTAAATTCCTTAACTAGCGGCAACCCAGGTTAGGGGTCAGGGTGTAGGTCTTGGGCTGCGTGTATGGGACTGTTTTCGATCATTTCCACCCTAAACCCTAAACCCTAAATCCTAAACCCTAAACCCTTTCACCCTGTAAACCCTAAACCCTAAACCCTAAACCCCAAACCCTTTAACCCTAAACCCTAAACCACTTCAGGGTTTCCTGGGCGTGTTCGTTAGGTTTTTTGCATCGACTGCAGGATGAATATAGAGAACAACTACAAAGGTTTAGGCCTTAGGGCTTAGGGTTTAGGGTTTAGGGCTTAGGGTTTAGGGTTTAGGGTTTAGGCCATAGGGCTTAGGGTTTAGGCTTTAGGGTTTAGGGTTTAGGCCTTAGGGCTTAGGGTTTAGGCTTTAGGGTTTAGGGTTTGGGGTTTAGGCCTTAGGGCTTAGGGTTTAGGCTTTAGGGTTTATTGTTTAGGGTTTAGGCCTTAGGGCTTAGGGTTTAGGGTGAAAGGGTTTAGGGTTTAGGGTTTAGGGCTTACGGTTTAGGGTTCTTCAAAAGTGCTAGTATAGAATCCGAAGGAAGGACCCCCGCAATGCCTCTGTGTTTGATCCCCATGTTAACCTAGATGCAGCAGTCCTATGCAATGCCAGCACTGGAAGGGTGGGTTATTGCATGGTTCATACTTGGAGGCTCATGGGACTTAGTAATTACTTATAACTGGGATTATAACCCTATTTATAATTGGGGTAGCCCCTATAAGCCCATTTAGGGGACTTAGAAGTAGGGTTATAAGTCCACTTATAAGTAGTTACTAAGTCCCATGGACCTCCAAGAGTCCCCTTCACCCTCAAGGCACTTTAAATTTTCCACCGGCGCCCTATTTGGGCTTCTGAACCGCGACACGCGTCAGACAATATGCGCTCTTGTGTGGATAAGCAACCCAAAGCCCCAAATTCTAAACCCTAGGCCCTAGACCCTAAACGATAGTTCTTAAGCCTTTGAACTCAAACCTACGCGCAGAAAATCTTAAGCCCCAAGGCATTAGCCCCATCCAGCGCTTTGAACCCGACAACCCGCCCGTTTAGACATCCCTAGGATCTACGGAAAGATGGCAGGGAAATTGCAAAGGTTACCTTCAAGGGCTCTACAGGAATGAACATTTTGACTATCTCCCATATGAGCTATAGTCTTAGCTCCTAGCATCCCCCTTCATAACCCCTACATGCTCCCCTACATAATCCCCTATGTAACCCCTTTCAAGGAGTTTAGACTACAGATCATATGGAGCCAAGATATGGGTCAAACGTGCTGCCACATCACCTGACATTTCATGTCAGCTATGATCTAAACTAAACTCCTTCAAGGGGGTTATATAGGGGGATTATATAGGTGACTGCTATAAGGGATATTAAGGGAAATTTAGACTATAGCTCATATATCTAAACACCCAGGGTTTTGGGCATATAGTCCCCCTTAAGTAGAAAAAATATGGCTTTGGGTATAGTATAGTAACATCCCCATATACCCCATATTCTATCTACCTAAGGGGGACTATAGACCCTGCACCCCACACCCCAAAACCTAGATGGTAGTTTCCATTCTCTTCTCCATTATCCCTATCTAACCCCCATATTCTATCTACTTAAGGGCCCTAAACCCTAAATCCTAAACCCCTAAACCCTAAACCCTAAACCCGTAAGGGGGACTTATAGGGTTCCTTCAAGGACCAAACATCTTGGGACCATCAGCCTTGGAGCTTCGTGTCCCGGGTTTAGGCTTTTAGGGTTTAGGGATTTAGGGTTTTAGGGGTTCAGGGTGTAGGGGTTTAGGGTAGGGAGGCTTAGGGTTTAGGGGGTTTTAGGGTTTTAGGGTTTACGGCTTAGGGTTTAGGGGTTCAGCGGTGTAGGGTAGGGAGGCCTGAAGGCCCTGAGGTCATCATCGAAGACCGCTAAGCCAAAGAGTTCACCTGGCAGCAGTTTAGGCGCCAGGCGTTGCGAACAAGATTGGGCGGGATAGGCTCGGTTAAGCCACGCGATTCAGGGTTTAGGGATAGTCACCACCTGGGGAAAATGGCATCTGTAGTGCCTATATATTCTCGAGTAAAAACTCGTACTGGATGGGGGCCTAAGGGAGGCACGTCTATGAAGCTCAGATGGTCCATGCAACCCCTCTCGGTTCAAGGGTTCAGCGCGCCAGCCCAGAGTCCAAAGGCCGTCCTAAATTACATGACACATCCCCCCCATATTAACTTTGAAGCGCACAAGACGCCGTGTAAGCCTATTGCGAGTATTAATTGAATTGTGTGACAAACTGAGTTCTCATTGAAAAAGAATCAGAGTTGAGCAGCTGCAACGCCTGTGTGGGAGTACAATACAGATGGGGGGCACAATCACTGGGTTACTATAGTCCCCCCTAAAAAGAGAGAATATAGCTTTGGGTATATTATAATAACATCCCCATATACCCCATATTCCATCTACTTAAGGGGGACTATAACCCTACTGAAGCCACACCCTCGGATGTGCTACGGCTCAGGGACAAAGGCTTGTACTTCTGCGCATTCTGCTCAATGAGCGCGTGAAGCTCGGCCACGTGGTCTTGATGTGCAGCCCCATTGCCTATTGGGTTGTCAAGGTACCTAAGCTCCGCAATGAACACATGGTAGATTCAGCAGTCGGTGTTGGTGAGAGCGTCGCCAGGCTCCCATTGCAGGGGAGGTGACTCCAACGGAGGCAGATGTGCTATCACGATTCCTGTATTCCTGCTTCCAATGCATCTCATACAACTACTCCCTTCCCTTAATAATAGAGCCCCCACCCACCCACCCCTAATGTTAAACATTCCCCTTGCGGTATGCTATAATATGTTGGGAAGATTTAGCATAAAGGGGTGGGGGATTTTCGTATAAGGGGAGGGGATTACTAGTGCCGTGTGTTTACGAAAGCCAGGCTAGGGAATCCTGGCGAGGCTTCTAATGGTTTTAAAGTCACGCTGTTTAGGGTTTAGGGTTTAGGGGAAATAACAAATGGAAATTGGGGTTATACGGGTTATATAAGGTTTCCTTCAGGAGTTATATCAGCAAATAACAGGATCCTGGTAACCCCAACCTCTCCAATAAGGATCCTATAAGAGCTATATGTTAGCCATTGGCTGCAAATTCGGGGCTGGGGTACCTCAAGGGGTGGATGATTTGTAGCCTAATTACTTACAACTGTCCTGATAACTCAATTAGTAGGTTAGAAACAATTTGCCCCTCCACCTAAGCAAAAATGTCTCATTACCTTAGATTCCTGAGGTATTTGAAGTCTCTAAATGGGCCCGGTCTTATGGAGCTACCTTAACTGGGCCAGGTTTGGAGGCCCTATAAAATCTAATTCTTTATGGCTGTGTAGCGGTTATACACGGGTTCAGTGTAACAAAAGCTATATATCAACGTTTAAAGCTAAGACCCTCAACCGCAAACCTTAAACACTAAACCCTAAGCCATACTGTAGAAGAAGGAATCTTGCACCAACATATATACCTCGTAGCCCAGGAGTTACAGTATTTGGGAATTCCTTAGGTTATTCCCCCTTACAGTAACTGTTACCACAACAGATAATTTAATAGGGATTATAATAACCACACAAAAAAAGCCCCCTTAGGGACAGTTACTGTAGGGGGGAATGACCCCAGGAATTCCTTAGCGGTGAAAGGCTTCCTCCATCCACCCTGACCCTAACACCCTCTCAACAGCCAGAGTTGACGCCTTCTAGGCCAACGACTGGAAAACCCGGGAGTTGAAAGTCCCCCTTAAGTAGATAGAATAAGGGGTGTACGGGGATCTTGTTGTAATATACCCAAAGCCATATTCTTTCTACTTAAGGGGGACTATAGCTTTAGGGTTTAGGGTTTAAACCCGGGAGTTTAGGTCAGCACAGCGCTTAAGTCTTAGCTGGGTATATGGCCGTT
>CAJNIZ010000713.1:16310-31169 GCA_905231905.1 Symbiodinium pilosum | reverse complement strand
TTGGGGTCTTGTGTGTTCGGGGCTGAAAGCCTAAACCCCTAAACCTTAAACCCTACCCTAGACCCTAAATCCTGAACCTCAAACCTTAAACCCTAAACTTCTGGCTGGTGGCTGCTTCTTAAACCCTCCAACCCTAAATCCTAAAACTGGCAACTATGGTCACAGGGTTTAGGTTTCGGGTTTAGGGTTTTGGGTTCAGGATGTATTTACCTATCGCTTGGCGGGTTATACGGAGTAAAGAAAGGGTCAAGACTACTAAGCTGTAGGCATTCGGGGGTTGCACGATATTCCATATAACTTGCGCACTGTTTAGTGAGAGATCAAGACTGCTACTCCGCAGGCCTTTTGGGGGGTTGCAGGACAAACCTTGCTGCCATGCTGCCATGTCAACTTCCCAAGGCGTTCCGGGACGCTGTCGCTGAAAACTTCGAGCTTTGTTTGGCATGACGTGTGCATGCTAAAATCCCCAGCTGCATTGCTCTGGGGTTGGCCTTGCCATGTGTAAGCCCTATCCTTCTTAAGGTCCAAATGTGCAAATAATATTGGAGTATTATATTTGTATTTCTCTTTTTAAAGCTCACATGCGCAAATACAAGAGTCTTCGAATATTTGGGACCTAAAAACCGCAATATTTGGGTACTTGGACTCTCTAGGTCTGGTTGAGAAACCCTACCCCTGAACCCTCAACCCTAAATCCTGAACCTACTTCCCATCCCACGTACAACTACCGTGACCTCTTAAAAGCGTACCCGAAGGGTCCATGTAGGTATATGGTATATACTTAAAGCCCCAAGGGGTTCCCATATACCTACTTTGAGGCTCAAGTACCTAACATCTAGCTACATGGACCCTTTGGGGTATAATAACAGCCTTCATACCCATCATGCTCGGGTTCAAGACCGATTAAGGATTTAGGGTGAGTGTTTAGGGTTAGGGTTTAGGGTCCGGGGTTTATAAGGCTTAGGTTTTAGGGGCTAGGTTTTGGACATCAGGTTTAGGGTTTAGGCTGTAGGGTTGAGGTTTTAGGGTTTACGTTTTGGGGTTTAGGGTGTAAGTACTTGGGAGGTCCAGGTCAAGCCTAAATCCTTAAACCCGAAGCTCTGAACCCTAAGCTTCAGAATCCGTAGACCCGGATCCCACAAAGAATTATATACCGATGCACCCTCAAGTAAGGACGACTTTACTTAGAAGACCATGGAACTTAGTAACCACATATGAGCTATGGTCTAAACTCTTAATATCCCAGTTAACCACCCCTATAACTATAGTTGTCCCCCATATTATCCCTTATATAACCCTTTTTAAGGAGTTTAGACTATAGCTCATATAGCTAGGGTGATAACCCCACATATGGCTGAGTCATCCCACGCGCGGGGGCTAGCGGGCTTAGTAGTAGGCCTATAACACAGTTGTGAGTGCTTACAAAGTCCCACGAGCCTCTAACTCACCATATTTAGGGTTTAGTGGTTTAGGATTTAGGGTTTAGTGGTTTAGGATTTAGGGGTTAGGGGTTTAGGGTTTAGGGGTTTAGGGTTTTAGGGGGTTAGGGTTGAGGGGTTTAGGGTTATAGCCTGTGGTCTAAACTACCAAGCTGGCTTAGCCTCAGAGTTTAGGGTTGAGGGCTTAGGGTTTATAGGGTATAGTCCCCCCGTTTTTAAGTAGATAGAATATGGGGTGTATGGGGATCTTATTATGATATACCCAAAACCATATTCTATCTACTTAAGCGGGATTATAGGTTTAGGATTTGGGGTTTTAGGGCTTAGGATTGGTATCCCATTGCTTCGTATTGAGGGTAAAGGTAACGGCTGCGCCCCATTCCCTAATTCAGCTCCCCGCCACGAAGCCGGAACCCCCGCTTAAAAATCTAGCCCCAGAAGCCTAGATTCCCATGCAGGAAAGGGGAACAGGTAGTGGCAATCATATACGGACTTGGGTACAGCAACCCAACATGTATCTATACATATATAGATGCATATATATATATACACATATGCGTATGTGTACTTACACACATATTAAATACACATGTAAATATAAAAACATAGAGAGAGAGAGAGAGAGAGCGAGGGGCATGTTTTCTTCTAAGGCAAATCTATGGTTGCATGGAATACCACTTTACCGTCCAGAGTCATGCAGCAACCAGAATGTGCTGTCCGCCCACATGCAGACAGCCATCCTGCTCTATGGTACTAAGGCCTACCGGCTACACTGCGCCAGCGCAGGGGATGCACCGCAGTTAGAAGGAATGGGCAAGAACACACAGGAACAGAAGTGCACATATGTTTGCCCGTTCCAAAAACCTGGCATTCCTTTGTTGTGGGTCCCCATAACAAGGATTGGAAGATTTGGGGTCTATTGTATTGAGGTTCCCGCCCCCATTGAGCACGAAATGCTCCAATAAGGGCTTCCGACAAGCACTTCACGGTCTTTTTTCTCTCCACCCTAAACAGCTGGGGTTGCTTTGGGGCTCTTGGTGAGTCGGCAGGAATGGAACCAAGGCAAGCTATTACTACAGGCCTAGTTAGGGTTCGGGGTTTTGAGTGTGGGGTTTAGGTCAGCTTAGCTTCCTAAAGGATGAACCATATCATTCGAAGTCTGTTTGAGGCTATACCCTAAACCCTAAACCCTATACCAGGAAAACCTAAACCCTAAATTGTTACAGAAGGAACCTGGGGCCCCAATATTGGAAAACATCTAGGCCACCACACTAACAAAGTAATGTAGGAATCAGGATAAGGGAGACCAAATGGGAAAGAGCATGGACGATGAACCGAACTGTATTCATAAGGGTTTGGGGGCATCATCTACTCTTGTGTTCTTACATGAGCTATAATCTAAACTCCTTAAAAGGGGATTATTTAGCGGAGTATATAGGGGACTGTTATAGGGCTTATTAAGGGGAATACCAGGAGTTTAGACTATAGCGCACTTGAAGGTTATAACTCATTAGCTGTTCAGGCTTCTTGCGGTTCGAGCGTAGCAGTTTAGGCTACACCCTGAACCCGAGACCCCCAAAAAATGAACCCTTACAATGGCCCCCGAGCCTTGAAGTACCTAGCCTCTGCCTACCCTGGGGAATCGTAACCTTCAGAACCCAAGGTTTAGGGTTTAGGATCTAGGGTTTAGCGTTTGGGGTTTGGGATGTAGGAATTAGAGTTTAGGGTTTAGGATTTAGGGTTTAGGATTTAGCGCTTTAGGGCTTGGGGATCCCCAACCCGGCAACCCTAAACCCTGAAATATCATCCCGTTCAAGGTCCGCAAAGGATTTTGGAAACACTAAACTATTCACCCTACCCTAAACTTCCAAGTACCTAATAATCATATACTTCCCCAAAACCTGTACTATACTTACTATTACCCAAAACCCAAGTACCTGAATATCGGGTACTTGGACCCTTAACCCTAAACCCTAAATCTTATCCCTGGTGGTTTAAGCCCTAAACCCTGCCTAAACCCTACCTGGAGCCCTAAAGGGTCAAGGGGTTCAGGGATTAGGGTTTAGGGACTACTTGGACCCCTAAAGTATGTAGAAGTATAGCCTTTTGGCTAGATTTAAGGGTTTAGGGCTATTAGTTTTCCTACTTCTGGGGTTTAGGCAGAGCTTAATTAGGATTCCATGAGCCCTTCCAAGGACCTAGACGGATAGCTTTTTTGGGGCTCTTTTCACAAGTGTTGGGGACCAAGGAGGGGTAAGGGCTCAGGGCTTCGGAGATAGGGTGTAAGTTTGGGGTTTGGGGGGTTTAGGGTTTAGGGTAGTTTGGGGACTTACAAACCCCAAACCCTAAACCCGCATAAGGTTTATAGGGCTAAGGGTTGATTGCCAACCTCTGAAGACAATTGCTCAAAAGCCACACCCCCGGGTTTACAGGGGCTACAGAGTTTCGGGTTTAGGGGTGCCGGAATAAGGGTTTGCATTTCAGGGTGTAAGGTTGAGCGTAGTTGCGTCTAAGGTTTAGGGTTTAGGGTTTAGCGTTCTGAGCTACCTGGGCCCCAGAAGATTGAAAAATAAAAGCCCAAAACCCCTAAACACAACTACAAAAGGCTGTAGTTCTACACACTTTTGGGGTTCAGGTAAGCTCTAGGGATGCATCGGAGCGCTGTTTGACCAAGGAATACCCTGTCGCTACGGACGGCTTCCTTGGCACCTTCTCGAACTGGCCTCTGACGGTTGAAGGGCTCTCGGTTTGCGCTATGCCCCGTTAAAATGTTTCGGGCTTAGGGTATGGGGTTTAGGGTATGTATACGGTTTAGGGTTTATAGAGTTTAGGGTTTAGGGAGTTTAGGGTTCAGGGTTCAGGATATAGGATTACGAGGTTTGTTTGCGCCGTCACGGGACATGTATGCACGGTTAGGGGTTCAAGGCTTAGGGCTTAGAAGGGAAGTCTTAACGAAGAAAACCTTGCACCGCCTGGCGTTCCCAAATTTCGAGGAACATAGTTTAAGTGCTCCAGGTGTTGCAAGATTGCCTCCATCAACAGTAGCCCAATGCTTTGGACAACAAGCCCGAACAAAATCAATAACATCTTCCCTGCGCAGTGCCACACTGTGGCCACCGGTATCTTGCTCACAACTCTACATGCTCTCCAGTGGGTGGGACTACGTGGCACATTTGCGCAATGAAGCTTCTATATAGCAGGCTATACCAAGTATACATGGTATCTACTTTGAAGCTTAAAGTCCATAAGTGCTACCTACTTTGGGCGGTTAGGAATCCTAGTCCTACACGATCTGAGAAATGATGCAGCAAGTATGACTCAACCTGTGCATAACCCCGAGGGTCCAAGTACCCTACTTATGGTTCGGCTGCTGCATTACTACAGTCCCCCTTAAGTAATTAAGTAGAATATGGGGTATACGAGAACCTTATTACAATATAGGTCAAAACCATAAAGCTGCCCTAACGTCGCTCGACAACTTCTGGACACAAATGGCCGCGAAGGCAGGAACCACCAAAAACCCAAACTCTAGACCCCAAACCTTGAATCTTACACCCTAAACCTTGAACCCTAAACCTCAAACAAAAAACCGCGTTCAAACCCAACCCTGAACCCTAAGCCCAAGACATGTTCATTGCAGAGGCCAGCGAGCAGAAAACAAAGCGCGCAGTGGTTCAAGCCGGCAGAGGTAGTGCTGCGCAAGGTGAGCTGCCAATGCAACCCTCAATCTAAACATCCAGATATCCTAAACTCTAAGCCCTAAATCCTGTTTGTCCTAAACCCTAAACCGTAAATCCTGCACCCTAAACCTCAACCCTAAGCCCTAAACCCAAAACCCGAAATCCTAAACCCTGAACCCTAAACCCTAGATCCTAAACCCTAAACTCTGAACCCTACACCCTAAACCCTAAATCCTAAAACCTAAACCGCCTGAACCCTAAACACAAATCCCTACCTTGAGGGTCCCAAACCTTGGGGATGTTTAGGATAATTTGAGGCCTGTAATCGTAGGGTTGTTGGGGTGCTTCAGAGTTCGAGGGTTTAGGCATGAGGTTTAGGGATAAGGCCTTTGCTGTAGGTTTTTTTGGGGCTTCAGAGTTTGAGGGTTTTGGGATTAGGATTTTAAGGATTTAGGGATGAGGTCGTAAACTTGCAAAACACCCGCGAAGAACTTATAGACGTAAGAACAAATGGCTTAGAAAGGTCTCCGAATTACTCTTATGGTCCGGGCAGGCACCCAAGTAGTTTAGGGTTCCCTAAGGCCTAAGCTTAGGGTTTAGGGTTGGTGTAAGCCCCAAATACTGTCATCTGAATGGCTCTTGGTACCTAGAGCCTTGAGCTTGGGTTACTTGGATCCTATTGATGGGGCTTGCAAACTTTGATTTTGCCTTGTATGTAGGCCACACGCCCTGTAGGAGTTCAAGAACTGAACGCCAAAGGGTTGATCCGCAATTGCTTTTCCACCATGTCTCCATTACCTAAACACCAAAAGTATGTCAAATAGCCCTAAACCCTTCAAAAAACAGCCCAAAAGGCTATAATTCTACATACTTTTAGGGTTTAGGTAGCAGTATCCCAGCTCACATAAATCAAAGCCCGCAGCTTCGATTTGGTTTCCTGAATTTTCTAGTCTTCTATATGATACATGGGTCTAAGCAATAGTGGGTTTCTATAGGCATATGTGCAGATACAGATAACGGTACGTATGGAGTAATGGATGCTCGAGTGGACAAGTAACTGGAAACTATAGGGAAGGTTTGTATATGTGGTTAAATGGATTTGGTGGTGTAGGGGCCTAGCTAATTACCAATATCATGTTTAGGTTTTCTCGATGTACCCTTTATAATAATTACAAAGGGAGCTTCAGACACAAAAGTGGCAAACCATAGATACCTATGCCCTTCAAATTGTGCGCGTGCACCTTGAGAAAGGAATTCCATGCCTACATTCTTTGTAGGTACATATGGTGGTTGGAGGGCGAACGTATGTCTTGTCGATGGTTCCTTGAAACATGTTCGAAGAATTCTAAGCAGACTCTGGCTACGTCCACGGCCCTTCACCCACAACACTCTGCCTCTAGACTTAAGTAGACCCTTAGCCACTAAATCCTAAAGTTTGAACAATACACTCCGAAACTTAACCCTAAGCCAAATCCTAAACCCAAAGCTCGATAGAGTTCTACTGTCCATTTCTCATTACTAGGGTTGCTTCGCTCTCATTACCTCTACAAATCCCAAGACCCCCAGATAACCCTTTTTTGCACATCCAGTAATCCTACACGTCCTCATATAATCCCAATATTGTTGCCCTTTGCTTTACCTATCCCTGAAAACACTAAACCCTAAAACCTCAACACCCTAAACCCTCAATATCCCTATATATCCCCGATATAAACTCAAGTACTTAATTGCCCTCAATGTCCCTATATATCCCCAATAGAAACCCAAGTACCTAATTATTTGGGCGCATGGACCCTAATCCCTAAACCCAAGAACCCCTAAACCCTAAACCCAAAAACCCTAAACCCTAAATCCCTAAACCCTAAACCCTAAATTCCTAAACCCTAAATCCCTAAACTCTAATTGGGTACATGGACCCTCTGGGTCAGCTCACAATCTGGCATGCTAGGCTGAACGCCACCACTCCGGCCTCGCGTTTTAAGGTTTACCAGCTGGGATTTTTGGGGTTGAAGAAGGGTTTGGGGGTTTTAGGCTCTAGGGTTTGGGGTTTAAGGATTTGGGGTTTAAGGATTTGGGGCTTAAGGGTTTTGAGGTTTTCGGGTTTAGGATTTTGGGGGGTATCGGATTTGGAGTTTTAGGGAGTCAGGGTTTAGGGTTTTAGGGACTTATGGATTTAGGGAGTTGGGGTTCAGGGGATTTAGGATTCAGGGAGTTTGGATGCTAGGGATTTGGGGATTCAGGGTTTTAGGGGGTTAGGGTTTAGGGGTTCGAGGCTTCAGGATCCCATTAATAGGGGCTGTAACAAGTATCATGGGGAATGTAGGGGTTTTAGGGTTTAGGGGTTTAGGGTTTAGGGTTTAGGATTTGTAGGGTTTAGGGGTTGAGGATTTAGGGCTTCGGGAGTGGGATCTTGGCTTTCTAGTGTGTAGGGCGAGGTTTCTAGAGATTCGGGACTGAGGGTCGGATTGCAATGTTTGGGGTGTAGGGTAACAGAGTTTTGGGTTGCAAGGCTTGGGGTTTGGGGTTAAGGGCTAGAGTTTAGGGATTAAGGAATTCGGGATCGGCTTTCAGAACTGATGATTTGCGCCCAGGGATCCATAAAGGGTTAGGGCGTAAATATTTCGGGATTAAGGTCTACGGTGATGGGCTACGGGGATTCACGCTTTAGGGATAAGCGGTTGGCAGTTAAGTTTTCGGGAGGGTCTAGCGCATTAGGGCTTAGACTTGAGAATGGAGGGTTTGTGGATTGGGGTTCAGTGTTTCAGGGTTCAGCGTATTTGGGTTTTTGTATTCGGCAAGGTTCATGATTACAAGCGGTTGTGGTTGTGTCGACGGTTCGTGCTAAGCTTCTGCCTTCCACAGCAGGTTCCCATGTCACTGCCCTGAAAAATCCTCCCGAATAGCTCCTGCCAAAATCCAAAACACATCAAACCCTAAGTCTCCTAAACCCTGAACCCTAAACCCTGAACCACAAATGCCTACCTGAACCGCAAAAGTAGGTAAAATAATAGCACCAAACCCCGAAATATAGCCCAAAAGGCTATTATTCTACATAATTTGGGGGTTCAGGTAGAAACCCTACAACGCTGAAGCCATGAAGTGTGTCTTGATGAGGAATCCTACAGTCTGAGATTCCTGGACCCAAAGCTCCACCTGAGTATTGTTTTTTGGTAGTTAAACCTAGTAAGATTATATTCCTTATATAGAATACTATATCCCAAAAGGAGGATATGATCTTACTCTATAATGGGTACCATAGTATCCCCAAATAAGATACTACTCACCTGGACCCCAACGATATGTTAAATAAAAGCCTTGGCAGCTGTGTTTAGGGATTTTGGGTCATTGTTTAAACTACTTTGGGGTCCAGGTGTAAGCCATAAACCCAGTAACCTTGAAGAAGCCTTAACCCGAAACCCTAGACTAAACCCTAAACCGGTGAATTTTGACGAATCCGCCCTGCAAGTCCTATAGGAGCCCTTGCCTATACTCCTAGTATTCCCCTTCATAAACCCTACAGTAGTCCCCTGTATAATCCTTTGTATAACCCCTTTAAGGAGTTTCGACTATGGTGCCTCGTGACAGGGGAGTGCAAGTTCAAGAGGCTTGGCGTCCAGCGTTTTCTGGTAGCACCTTGGCGGTTGTTTAATAAGGCTTTCACATAGGGTCCACATATACAACCATTAGGGAATTGGGACCCATAATTCCTTCCGTAGTATTGTATTTTGGGGCCTAATTCCCTAATAGTTGTATATATATATGGACCCTCTGGGTTTGGGTGGACAATCTAGTAGTTCGAGAAGTCCTCGCTGTGGGCCATCACTGTAGTCAGAATTGCAGTTGGCTAAGCGCAGCAGTGTGGCAAAGAGATTTCGGGCTTATCTAGCTTATCTAGACCGCGAAGTCAAAGCTGTGGTAAATTTGAAGAGACAGAGCGGGGCTTGAACAACTTTTGTTGATGCACACTGCATCGGGAACGGGGCCACCATTTCCCAGAGTACTCCCATCACTGGGTTTAGGGGACAAGGCTCAGGGACAGTTATGCTCACACCTACACGGTTGCGAGCTCAGGGCCTCAAAGGGATCTAAAAATGGACTCCCCAAAATCATATCGGGGTTTCCCAAAATTAAGGGCACCATTTTGGAGATCCCTATAATAAGGACTAGAGTACGTATTTTGGGAAAACCACATGAGGAACTTTACATGGGCTCTAGTCTAAAGTGCTAAAGGGGGGTTATCTGACGGATTATGTAATGGAGTATTATAGGGGTCACTAAGAGGGATACTAGGAGTTTAGACCATAGCTCATATGGGGAACTGTGCACGGGGATCACATCGCAGTGATGATGGACCTAGATCTAATTGTTGAACTTCTGCCAGGGGTCTTGGAAGGGATTCATCAGGCCTTCTGTGTCTTGCTACTTAAGGTTAGGGTTTCTGTAGGTTATAGGATTATAGGGTTTAGGGTACAAGGTAAGGAAAGTAGGGATCCTTTGACGTTCCGACCTTGAAACCTGAACAGGGTGCAGGGTCGTGTAGGGCTGTAGGGTTTTGGGTTTAGGGGCTTAGGGTTAAGGGTTGAGGGTAATTCAAACACAAAATCCCCAAAAAACATTCGGCTGAGTATCAGGAGGACGTCGTCGTCAGAAAGCTCCACCTGTTCGACGGTCCCAGACTTAGGGTTTAGAGTTTAGGGCAGGAAGCCAAACTGTATTGCTTTAGAAGACTTCCTGTGATCCATTCACCCTTCATAAGCTGCTGTTTCAAGTTGTTCTTCCAGAAATTGTCGCACAAAAACCCTAAACCCTAAACCCCTAAAACCCTACACCCATTCATGTCAGGGCCCAATAGTGATTTTCTCGGCTGTTGCAAGGACACGATATATGACATTATACTCTCCCTGTATTCCCCTGGCCCCAGTCATATATCTCTACATCCCTGCAACAATGAACCTTCCCACAAAACCGATCGCCCCCCAACAAAAAACGCTGGTCACAAACCTAATCCGCAATCCTGCGCCCAAAACCCCAAACCCTACACCACAGGAAACCAAACCCTAAGCCCACATGACCACTATTACAATGTAGTAAAACTACTAGAAGTAATAATAGTAATAGCATTGGGATAATAGAAAATGGAAACTGCCATGATGGGGATATATGAGCTATAGTCTAAACTCCTGTATCCATCTTAATATTCCCTATGGTAGTTATACCCATAGACTCTCCTACATAGCCCCCTTTAAGGATTTTAGACTATGGCCCACATCATGAATCCTAACCCCTAAGTCCGGCTTCTTACCCAAAGTTCCCTACTCGCTGCCGTAATAAGCGCCCCCCAAAATTGGACCCCGTCCCCGCGATTAAGGCTCTACGTAGGGTAAGGGCTTAGGGATGTTTAGGGTTTAGTACCCCTCCAACCCACCCCCACCACTTAGCCCCCCTAAGCCCTAAACACCTAAACCCTACACCCTAAACCCTCGACCCCTACACCCCTAAACCTCAAACACTAAGCCCGTAACCCTAAACCCCGAAACCCTTAACTTTAAACCTTTAACCCTAAGCCCTACACACCCAAACCCTACACTCCTAACTCCTAAACCCTAACCTCTAAACCCTGCACTCCTAAACCCTACCTAAACCCAAAAGTATGTAGAATTATAGCCTTCTGGGCTGGTTTTTAGGGGTTTAGGGCCATTACTTTTCATACCTTTGGGTTTAGGCCAACACTCTTCTGGGCCTTGGCGAAGGGGCCGGATAGCCGGACAATCTCTTCTGGGAGCGGGTCGAGGAGCTCGACGCCTGGCTCTGGGTTCGGGGCCTAAGCCCCTACTACAAGGGCCTAAATATTTACCAATATCATATGGTTAGGGTTTAGGTTTTCGGGTTTAGGATTTAGGGTTTAGGGTTCAGGGTTTAGGGTTTAAGGTTTAAGGTTTGAGGCTTCGGCTAAGGTTTACGGGGTTAAGGCTTAGTCCTCGGTGTAGCCTTTAGGGGCTAAGGGGTTTAAGGTTTTGGGCTTAGTGTTTGGGGTCTAGGGTTCGGGATTTAGATTGCGGGGCTCAAAACAGGATTGAAGCTTGGAAGTTACTGTCTGCTGTGATGTGGAGCAGGAGTCGTGTTTGTACAAGGCACAAGGTACTTAGCTGTCTGTAGTGATTTTTGCTACAGAAAAACAACATACATAGCCTCAGCAATGTTAGGTTAAATTTGCTTCTCCAATGTTTCTATATCTTAAGCGTCGGGGTCACTTAAAACCCCCTATCATGTTTGGGCTTGAACCCTCAACTCTAAACCCTAAATCGTAAAACCTAGCTTCAAACCCTAAGCCCGAAACCCAACACTCAAAACCTAGAACTTTAGAGCCTAAATCCAGACTTCCACCCCGACTGTTCTGGGGCCCCTGGCGGATACCCACGATTTGCCGCTGCTGGAGCAGAACAAGCTCCGCCGTGTCCTAAAAGTTTAGGATTTAGGGGCTTTGGGTTTAGGACTTAGGGTTCATAGCGTTTAGGGTTTCGGGGTTAGAGGTTTGGGATTCATAGAGTTTAGGGTTTAGGATTTAGAGCGTCTTGCTGTGCGGCGGCTGGAGGAAAAATGAAGAAATGGCGCCCCGACACGCGCTGGGCTGTGGGGGCAGACTGCGCGAGCAGGACTCTTCCATTAGGGTTTGAGGTTTAGGGTTTTAGGGTTCTAGGGTTTAGGGTGTTAGGGTTTAGGGTTTTACGGTGTTAGGGTTCTAGGGTTTAGGGTCTTAGGGTTCCAGGGTTCTAGGGTTTAGGGTGTTAGGGTTCTAGGGTGTTAGGGTTCTAGGGTTTAGGGCTCTAGGGTTTAGGGTTCAGGGCCAGAAACCGCAAAATCGCTAAGAGGCTTGTTTGGGACCGTGAAGCCTAAACCCTAAGTCCAAAACCCTTAACCCTGAATCCTAAACCACAAACCGCTCTCTTAAAACCTAATCCCAACCCAAACCCTGAACTCTAAATCCTAAACCCTAAACCCCATACGCCCTAAACCCAGAAAGGGGCCTTAGCGGACCCAAGGAGTATACAGGCATTGTTAGGGGATTTGAGGGTCCTTGTTCGGGATTAACTCTGCCCTGAACCTTAAACCCTCAACCCTGAACTCTAATTAAATCCCAAACCCTAAACCCTTACCACCCAAAAACCTAAAGCCTAAACCCTCAACTTTGCAGTGACGGGATTTTAGAGTTTCAGGGCTTGCTCAGGTAGCGAGGCATCGGGCGGTGAGCGGCGTCAAGCGCATCAAAATGGCCCCCCTATTTTGGGAAACTACCATACGGGGTTTCGGGCTTGAGGGATTTTAGGGTTTAGGATTCAGGGTGTCAGCGTAGGGTTTAGGGGTTTAGGATTACACGTCTTCGGGCTTCAGGGCATAAGGGTTTCGGGTGTGTGGTTTAGGATCAAAGAGTTTAAGGCCTTGGGTGACGTACTCAAGCAGCTTCTACAGAAAATTCAGTGCAGGAAACGGTTCCTTATCTAGGTTCCTCAGTAACCCATTAGCAATAAGGGCACCCTTTTTCCCACCATTCAGTTTTAATAAGGAGACCCAAAAGGGCAAAAGGGTACTACTGGGGTACCTAGTTATGATGCGTGCCAATATGAATCTCCAACATTTCGCATGTGCGACGGGGCACTGCTGCTGAGCGCCATATGCAACAAATGGAACCTGGGAGTCGCAGCGCCAGTGGCGGTCGGCAGAGAACTTGTTGGCCCTGGATCCGCGCCCGGAGTGGGCGGCCATTCAGGGTCAGGGTGGCTGACTGTGCCTCCGTCGCCACGGTAGATGTCGCCGCGGTAGAGGTGAAGTCGGTCGTGCCGCAGGCGGTGCAGACGCTGTGGGGTCGCCCGCGGCCGCCCTAGTAAAGGCCGAAGTCGAGCCGCCATCCGCTGCGTTGCCCACCGCGTGGGCGGTATCAGTCCATATTGGCGGCCAGCAGGTTTGGGACAAAGATAGGAGACCGTGTGGGCTTAGGGTTCAGGGTTAGGGGTGACTGTATGGAATCTAAAAAACCTTTACCTAAAACCTAAAGTATGTAGAATCATAGCCTTTTCGGCTGTTTTAAAGTGTTTTGGGCTATTATCTTACATACTTTTGGGGTCAAAGTAGTTATGGGACTTATATCTGGGCCCCCTTAAACATTCCCATAGCTTGACCCTTGAAGGATTGCTAGATCAACGACTCCACCACCCTGCTCAACACATGAAACTCCATTCAAAATACTACTAGTGAAGGCCACATGCCTACGATTACCCATGGATAGTAAGGAATGAAGAAATGGATCCTGTAGCAGTCAATATCGAATCTTTGGAAGAGGTACGCAAGTACAAAATCCTCTTGCAGCATACATCTCTAACTAGACCCCAAACCCAAAGCCTAAATAGTAGTTTCCATTTTCTTTTCCATTATCCCTATATACCCATTGTATTCCTAAACCCTAAACCCTAAATAGTAGTCTCCATTTTCTTTTCCGTGATCCCTTTATGCCGTTTATACCCATTATATCCCCAAACCCTAGACCCTACACCCTGAACAGTAGTGTCCTTGTTCCTGTCCATTATCCCTAGATACCCCCTATATACCCCCATTAAGACTGGGGTTAAGAGCTTGGAGATATTCTAAGCAACCCTTTTCCGAGTCCAAATACGGTGTAGTCATGCCAACGCGCCACTAAGCTCCCAAGCAAAAAGCAACATCCATAATCAACCCTGAAACCTAAACCCAACACTCTTGTCGGCCCAAATCTCTAGGGACTGCACCCCCAACCCCGCAACAACGACTATGGAAACCCACTTCTTGTCTCATTCTTCTGTACAGCCGGGCGTCATGGAGGAGGAGTAGCCAACCTCATCAGCCGCTTCAGGGCTTCATACAATTGCGCTGCCCCCTAGTATCGCCCCATCATCTTACTACTGGTGGTTAGTAGAGAAAAAAGGAAGATTACCCTATATAATCCCTGTATAGTGCATTTGAAGCTCCCTTATTCCCTACTAACCCCCAGTCCTTAATCCTGGTGTTCTTGCTTTGAAAGTCTATACCCATAAGAGCCTGCAAGGCCCTACAAATCCAGCTAGGGTCAAGCCTTTGGGATTCTCAAGGCTTGCGGATCTCCAGCAACCTAGGACTCAAGAGGTCCCCCTTTTTGAATACAGCTTCCCCAGAGGGTCCACAGAAACAACCATTAGGGAATTGGGACCCATAATTCCTTCTATAGTATGGTATTTTGGGGCCTATTTCCCTAATAGTTGTATATATGAACCCTCTGGGCTCTTTTACAAAGAGCTTAGGAACTAAAAAGGGGGAAAAAGTGCTTACTCAAGATTTTTGAACTTGGGGCCCGGGGCTGAGTGATCTGGAGCATGTGAGACGAAAGGAGGCCACATCTGAAGGCATGCGGTTCAGGGTTTAGGGTTCCGGGTTAAGGGTTGGTTCAGGGTTTAGGGTTCAGGGTTAAGGGTTGGTTCAGGGTTTAGGGTTCAGGGTTTAGGGTTCGGGGTTAAAGGTTGGTTCAGGGTTTAAGGTTCAGGGTTTAGGGTTCAGGGTTAAGGGTTGGTTCAGGGTTTAGGGTTCAGGGTTTAGGGTTCAGGGTTAAAGGTTGGTTCAGGGTTTAAGGTTCAGGGTTTAGGGTTCAGGGTTAAGGGTTGGTCCAGGGTTTAAGGTTCAGGGTTTAGGGTTCAAGGTTAAGGGTGGTTCAGGGTTCAGGGTTCAGGGTTAAAGGTTGG
>CAJNIZ010000713.1:0-16210 GCA_905231905.1 Symbiodinium pilosum | reverse complement strand
GGTTGGTTCAGGGTTTAGGGTTCAGGGTTAAGGGTTGGTTCAGGGTTTAGGGTTCAGGGTTTAGGGTTCGGGGTTAAAGGTTGGTTCAGGGTTTAAGGTTCAGGGTTTAGGGTTCAGGGTTAAGGGTTGGTTCAGGGTTTAGGGTTCAGGGTTTAGGGTTTAGGGTTTAGGGGTCAGGGCTTAGGGTCTAGGGTCTACTGGGTTGCTGTTAAGGAACTTAAATAAGTTACTTGAACAGGGATGCACCGCGAAGAACAGGATTTCCTGACCTGGATGATTTGATTTAAGTTCCTGAACCCAGTCTAGGGCTTTAGGCTTCTTCTGTTCTGCCAGGCCCTTTCCACACAAGAAAGCAAACGGACAACCAGGCACCTCAAGATTAGGGTCCCCACGCCGGACACGTTCAAGTGCATTTACCGCAGCATCAGTCGCCAGAACATGCATTCCTCGCAAGGCCTGTGCATCAATCAAACATGTGCCTGGCGCAACGAACCACAAATGCGTCCGGCGAAAGAGCGTGTTCTTGCATGTGGCAGAGGTCCCGCCAAGCTGTAGCCTGGATCTTAAGAATAGAAGCCTAATGGCCTCGCCGAAATAATATGTAAACCCCTAAATTGCAGTTCCCAAATACATGAGAGTGGACTAGAACACCTCATTAATCGCCTCCCCTTAATAAATGGCCCCCACCCCCATGAAATCTCCCTCATATATGATACTAGGTGCTTTTTCTAACCCTAAACCCTGAACTCTAAACCAATACGGGTAGAAGTAGGAGGATGCTTGAGAACATGGGGATGTGCTTGCTGAACCCCTAGCCTGGCTGGGGCATAAAGTTGGAAATGAGTCTTTCCTAATGCTTGAGAGAAGTAAGATTTGGGTTTGGGGTGTTGAGTTTAGAGTTTAGTTAGGGTTTAGGTGTGAGGATGTTGGTGTTGAAGATTCAGAAGTCTAGGGCCAATTGTCCCGAGGGAATGCAGGAGGGATGCTCTTGAGCTCCGACTCGCACCTGGGGGGTTCCGAGCGTTAGAGCTACCTTTGAAGTTTGAGGGGGGTTATAGGGGGTTTAGGGTTTAGGAATCATAGAATTTAGGGTTTAGGGCTCTATAGGGATATATAGGGTTTAAGGCCTCCCATTTTTAGAGGTACCCTGTACTTGGGGGTGCCCCGCACAATGCATGACATGCAGACAGCTCAACCATATAAACCCTAAAAAGACCCTAAAAGGGTCCCTAAGTTTCCCTTGCAAGGCCTAAGGGCCATATTAAGGGCCCATGCTTCTAACCTTAGAGCGTTGTTCTCAAACCTACAATCCCTCTTAGGGTCTCTCCAGAGGTCATCGGTCCCGATGGGAGCCAATTCGGGATGTGATAGAAACCTGAGAGTCTAGGGACTTTAGGAGGGACCCGTAATAGGGACCCTTAATCCCATTACCATATATACCCCTTATCCATAGGCTACAAGGGTCCCTATTAGGGGTCCCTCCAAAAGTCCTTAGACAGAGATTGCCAGCACTGTTCCCTCAAAACGGTTGTGGTTCATGGATTGGGGCACTGGTCCCGCATAACCATTTCATGCAGCTACAAGAAAAAAGTATCACGAGACCGAGTCTACTCGCTTAGGCCTCTACTCTCCATCCCGTTACATGCCCTAGCTCCACTAAACCCCAAACACCAAACCCTAAACCCTAAGCCCTGAAAACCTAAAGCTCTAAACCTTGCACTCCAACAGCCCTGACCTTAAGACTAAATCAACCTAAAGCTCCAAAACCCTAAAACCCAAAAACTCTAAACCCTAAACCCTGAACCCTAAAACCATGGACCCGAAAGCTGCTTTAGAAGGAGCGGCCCCAGGGGGAATCATCTGAATCGAGATCCAGCATGTCTTGCAGCTTCTGGCTGGCCTGAAAGCTCTTTAGGGTTTAAGGTTTGGGGGTTCCGGTTTAGGGTTTAAGGTTTAGGGGTTACGGGGTTTAGGGTTGAAGGTTAAGGGGTTTAGGGGGTTTAGGGTTCAGGGTTTAGAAGTTTCGGGTCGGTTTAGGGTTCTGGGTTCAAGGTCTCAGTAACCACTTAAAGCTGGGATGAGAACCACTTAAAGCTTGGATGAGAACCCTACTTATACCCCCCCCTAACTGGACCAAAGCTACCCCAACTAAACTGCAAGTATCCCCTTTGATAACCCCCATCGTAATCCCCAATATCATCACCTATACAACCCCCTATTGAGGAGTTTAAACTACAGCTCCAAAGTGGGGTTATAAGCTGAGCCATAAGTAGTGCTTCCTAAGTCCCATGGCCTCCAAGCAGGGCTGTGAACGCCCAAAGCAGAGTTTAGATGCTAGGTGTTCGGTTTTACCTAGGTCATATTTGTGGATGCTTAGGGTCTATAGAGGGTACTTGGGGGGTCTAGGTCGGATTTCATGTTTAGGGTTTGGAGTTTAGGGTTTAGAGCTTGAGGTTTCGGGCTTTGGGCATAGAGTTCAGGGTTCACCATTTGTAGGAGCCTCTGGGTTTGGAAGCCTCTTCTACATGAACCCTAAACCCCAAACCCTAAAGCCCCATGGGGTGGCTGGGGGTGAGGTCCTTGTTTAGGGTTTAGGGTTTAGGGGTAAACTAAAAATTTCTAAACAAAACACATGGATTATGGGTGGATGATATTGACTTATACTTATGTGAGCTATGGGGGCATCTAGGGAAATAAACACGATTATAGAAGTGTATAGGCGTTGCAAGGGATTCGTGGGGCTATGTGAGCTACAGCCAATATTTCCTATATGAGCCATTGTCTAAACTCCTAGTATCCCTCCTAAGAACTCCTAAAGTAGTCCCCTATATAATCCCCTATATAACCCCCTTTAAGGAGTTTAGACCATGGTTCATATACTGTAATGGACAATGTTTCCCTGCTTAGGGAAGATATCAAGACCATACTCAACTACAAGAGGGTTTAGGGTTCAGGGTTTAGGGCTAACTGCAAGAGGGACCCCATGTTCACCATTAAGGGTCCTTTGGTAAGGCTGATATTGACAGTAGCTCATCTATTTAAAGGGACATCTCGTAGTCAAGCGCAAGGGCCATTGGCTTCATAGTTTGTTCTTTCAGGCGTGGGTGTTTAGAGCATTTCTCACAGTTCACGGATTTTGGGTTTGCTTGCTCTGCTTCTTTTAGAAATATGCTTGCTTAACCCGGGCTTAGGACAGAGGAGACGTTCATGGGCTCCAAACGGACTGTAGTCTAAGGTTTCAACCGCGGGCCTAACAAGAAGCCAGAAGTCTCGCCAGGGTTCATCGGAATGCATAGAAACAGAAGTAGCCATGGCTTGCAAAGTAGCAAAACTGTCCTCAGCTCATAAAACAACATGGCTCAAAGAGCCCAAAGGCTTACTAAACCCTAAACCCGGAACCATAAACACTAAACCCTAAACCCTACACCAAAGGCTCAGTGCCCAATGTGACTCCCTACAGCCACATGCGCTACTCGAAGGTCCAAACCATACCAAAATAGTACGCTGCTGGGCCTTAGTATTTAGGCCTTAGGGTTACCAATCCCTAAGGGTCCCAGGACTCTGATAATAGTATTTGGGCCCTCAATCCTAAATCCCCATTACTTGGGTCCCTGAACCTTTCCTACCCTCAAAGTACAAGCCCGTGGTTGCCGGCTCTAGCTTCCAACCATTGAGTTTTCCAAGTGCACGGTCTGCCCTCACGGCTATGCGGTTTAGGGCTTGGAGTTTAGGAGTTTGGGTCTAGGGATCCCGAATCCCCGCCAGCCCAGATTTTTCACTTAATGGTGAACCTTACACACCGCACTTGAACCCGCAACACACAAAAACAACATCTCGTTGCCATAACGCGGTTTAGGGTTTCGGATTAGACTAGGTATACTACGAAACACTAGTTATGGATAGTAATAATTAGGAGAAACAAGTAGGATATCAGTTGATTATGACATGGCTTTCCCCTACCTAGCCCTAAGCTCCATACCCTACACCCTAAACCCTAGACCCCTAAAGCCTAAACCCCAAACCCTATCATTAAGCCCTGAGCCTCGAGTATCCATGAAGCTCAAACCCTCCGCTAACGAAGTCTTCCATCCCAGGTCAAGCTGTTTGGGACTATTTAGAGT
Organism: Symbiodinium pilosum; assembly: GCA_905231905.1. NCBI lineage: Eukaryota > Dinophyceae > Suessiales > Symbiodiniaceae > Symbiodinium > Symbiodinium pilosum. The sequence goes on along the minus strand of CAJNIZ010000713.1, from coordinate 12,089 downwards.
TCATTGTTCAGGGTACAGATTAATATACGGGATGGGAAATGGTTCCCTAAGCAATGTTGGACACGTGGATGGGGAGTGCAGTGGGATTAGGGGGCATTCCGTTCTGCGCAATCTAGACGGGTAATCCAGAAAACCCCCATGCAGATCAACTACCCCACAATTAGTCCAAAAGCTTTACATGATGCTTGTGAAGAAGAAGAAAGACCATATAGCGACGATGATAGGAAAACATCTTTGGACTAGCTAATAGATTGTAGAATATGTGCTTTCTGGGCACAGATGAAGTTAAGAAGAATAGGAAAAGTAGTAGCAATGGTTCCAAAAATAGAACTCTCAGTATACCTGAACCCCCAAAGTATATAGAATAATTGCCTTTTGGGCTATGTTTAGGGAGGTTCAGGTAGTGCCGCTATTTATTGGGGTGTAATAACTGTTCGTGCGCGGTGGGTTTAGATTTGACTTGTCCTTTTCCTTAATATTGAACCCCCCCACCCTCCTAATGTCCGTAATATGTGCTACAGTCTAAACTCCTAGTATCCCCCTTACTATCCCCCATTGCAGTCCCCTACATAATGCCCTATATAACCTCCTTTAAGGAGTTTAGACTGGCTCATATGCAGTATGCCCAAAACATTTCAGTAGACCAAAGCGGGAAGATCTAATATGAAGAGGGGCGCGGGGGGGGTCTTAACATCTTAACATAGTGCCACGATATAACGAGCTGTACCTAAACCCTATTCCCTAAACCCTAATCTCAGTAAGAGTCCTTAAAGAAGGAAAGACTGGGTATGTCAAGGCTGGGATTACTCTGGGTTGCTGTTAAGGGAATTAATTTAAGTTACCATATTGGGGGAACGATATTAATTACTATATATACCCGTTGTGGTAACTTAGTTCAAGTCCCCTAGCAGCAACCTTTCTTTGGGGGGAGTACTTGCTGGCAAGTGGTAGGGCATCAAGGAATCGATCCCTGCAGTCTAAACATGGAAGCCTTAACATACCCAGCACTTTCTCTTAAAAGGACTCTTAAAGTCTTAGTGGGTTCAGGGATTAGGGTTTAAGGATTAGGGTTTAGGGTTTAAACGGCCTGTTTGAGTTCAGGGTTTAGAGTGTAGGCTGCAGAGAGTAGGGCTGAAAATAACCCACAAGCGCTAACGGTCCAAGCACCCAATAACCATATACTTACCTAAAACCTGTACTACAATTGCTATTAGCAAGAACCCAAGTACCTAATTGTTGCTAGGACTTTTAGGAAAGCCTGAAGAGCAGATTTTTTAGATTAAGTTCCTTAACCCTAAACCCTAAAACCCTATACATGCGTATAAACCCCAAGATAACTAACCTCATATACCCTTATTATAGCAACTACCTAAACCCCAAAAGTATGCAAAATAAAAGCCCCAAACCCCTAAGAATAGCCCTCAGGGCCGTTATTTTACATACTTTTGGGGTCCAGGTAAGGGATGCATGAGAAAGGTTAACCTTTGTATTAGAATAGGACTCTTTATACCCCCAAAGGTTAAAGGTTACCTACCCAGCGACTAAGATTAAGGAGCAGAAGGGCCTGGATCATGTCGTCGCCCATGGAAAAACTGCTGGCCCTCTTCCTCCGGTTCTCTTCTTCCTGAGGGCGGAGAAAAAATCGGGCCCTAGGATCCCCCTAAGCCCTAAACCCTCAAAACTTAGGGTTTAAGGCTTAGGGTTTGGGGTTTGGGTTTTAGGGTTTAGGATGGTTTAGGGTTTAGGATTTGGGGTTTGGGGCTTATGGCTGACCCCGAACCCTGAACCCCAAACCCTGAACCATCAACTCTGAATCCTTCAGCCCTGGACCGTAAACTCTAAACCCTAAACCTTATGTGCGAAAACCCCAGGGCAGAAAAGAGATCCAAATGAAGCAATTCATATAGGGAGTCCACTCAAATGGACGCACCAGCATTCTGAAGGTTTAGGGTTTAGGGTTTGAGGCTTAGGGGGTTTAGGGTTAAGGGTTCAGGGTTTAGACTTGCCCATGCCTCGCCAAAACCGAAATCCAAAAGGCCGAGCTCCAAATGTAGAGGCCTAAATGCTGACCATTATCATGCCGCGGTCGGTTTGAGGTGCTACATTAGGGTTTAGGGTTATTACCCTAAGTTACGAAGGGTCCAAGTACCCAAATATTCAGGTTTTGGGTCCAACAGACCATCCTGATTATAGTATTTGGGTTCCAGATCGGCATTATTTGGGCCCCTGGTCCCTTAGGGTTATACAACGAATCTAGAACCATAATGTTCCCCTGAACCCTAAATACAAATCCCTAAGCCCGTAGTTTTAAAACCTGACATCCTAGTAAGAAATATCCGGAATACCCCAAACCTAGACACCATCAACTTTAAAGGGCCCCATTTTCGGGATAGGGTTTGGGGTTGAGGGGTTTAGGGTTTAGGGTGTTTAGGGCTTTCCTTTTCGTAGTTGAAGGGAGGATTTCGAATGCCCCTTGACTTAGAACGTGTAATTCCTCTCGGGTATGTTGAATCTTTCCTAGATAAATCCGACACCCTGGACCCTCAGAACCCCTTCATCCTAGATAAAGACTAAACCCTCCGCCGTTAACATTAGGCCACCTTTCCCATCCGCTGTGCCTCCCATTGCGCAAGAGATCCTGGCCGGCTCCTGCTCAAAAAGGGCTTGCTGACTGGACCCCAATACTATGTACTTGGGGTTTGGGGTCTAGGGTTTAGAGCTTGCAAGAACACTAAAAGTATATGCTTGAGGATTCGGAGCTAGGGCTTCGGGGTAAACCTGAACCGCCAAAGCACACATCTGCCTCTTTGGCTCTTTTCATGGGCTTTGGACCTTTGAGGTTCAGGTCATGCCCTTTCCTTCCCACAGAACAGAAGGTAATGCAAGCCTCCCAAGAGGATAGGACCCTCCCCCATAACTAAAACGGAAGCCCAAAAGGTTCCTGCAGACACTGCTTGCTCTCCCTTTTGAAAAGGGCCTATTTCAATTTACCTGTTGCTGCTGATAATTCAAGAGCCCTGCATGACAATAGCATACCATAATCCCATTCTTGCCAGGGTTTTAGGGCACTTAGGCTTACGCAGGATTGGTTGAAACCCCATACATCCCAATATCTATATATATATATATATGTATATAAAAATATATGTGTGAATATATATATATAGCCCCTACCCTACACCCTAAACCCTAAACCCTGTAGTTTCGCGATAGCTCACATAGGGCGGCTTTTCAACTGCTCCAGCCTCCTTGGCAAGGCCCTCAGCTCCCATTCCGAACCTCAGGCCGCTGTTGGCTCAGGGGCTAAAGGGTTAGGGCTTAGGGTTTAGCGTTCAGGGTGTAGGGTTTAGGGTGTATATGTATATATATATACATATATATATATGTATACATGTATATATACATACATACATATATATATATATGTATATATAGATATATCGATATAGGGATGTATAGGGTTAGGGGTATGAAGGGTTCTATAGGGATGTATATTTAGGGTTTGGGGCACATAGGGATATATATATATACATATATATATAAGGCTATGTGAGGATATATATATATATATGTATAGAGAGAGAGAGAGAGAGGAAAAAGGGTGCAGGGCTAAGGGTTAAGGGGCTCAGGGTTCAGGATTTCAAGGTATCGGCCTTAGCGTTAAGCATCCGAGGGATTTCAGGCTTTCATCCTCGCTGGGTTTAGGGTTTAGGGTAGCACTCTAGCATGAATCCCAATATAACCGCCTGCTCAAGGGACAGTAGTCGTCTTCATCCGGTTTGCTTGGGATTTTCGGGCTTTCCATGTTAGCTTACAGAAGGCTTGGGGTTTAGGGTTCAGGGTTCAAGGACCCTAAATGGGGGAAGATCTTCTCCATTAACAGATAGCCGCCCCCAAAAAAAATTCTCCATTCCCTACTAAGTCAAGGGTTGCGAGATTCTGGTTTAGGGTTTCAGGGTTTAGAGGTTTACGGTTTGGGGTTGAAGTTTAAGATGTTCGGGGAGTCGTGCTTTTGATTCAGAATTCCTGAATTAGGATTTTCAGTGCGACTATTGCGGTTCCTGTTGTTGTCAAGTATTCTGCCACTACTGTCTGAGTATCCTGGTCCGAGAGCGTTTAGGGTCAGTCTCCGTACAGGAGTTTCTCGAAGCGATCCCTGTGCAGTCTTTCGCAGGGCCCTTCGCTATCCCTCTGACATCCCCCCATGGATGATGGAAACATGCACCTGCGAACCCAAAAGCTTTTTTGCATGCCTGTTCTCCAGGTGTACACTGCTGGGCTTCGGGTTTCGATTGCAAGCTTGGAGGCGGTTGGGCTCATTGGCCCTTCGGTCTAGGGCCCAGGTAAACACATAAGAAAGACCATGTCTTGTTCACAGAAGAGCGTGACAAACCCCAAACCCTATAAGAAGGACCTACAAGACTCATATGACAGTCAGAGAGCAATTGTTTGGCACGTGGCAACTTAAGAATCCCCAAATACGGTAAACATTCAATTTATGGTGCCCCAAAGTGGACACCAAATACTACAGGGGCCTAAATAGTACTACAGGGGGCTAAATAGTCACCAATGCTATTTTGAGGTCCATTTGAGGTACCGTATACTATAAGTATACAAGGAATATGGAACCCTAGTATTGGTAATTATTTAGGCCCCTATATTGATTAACCTGACCAAAAACCAGGCTTCCTCCGAAACTGGTTCAACAAAAGCGTTACCATTAAAGTGTTACTTCCCCAAGGGTCCAAGGACCCAAATAAACGGGTCCCTTTAAAGGGGTTATAGGGGATATGTAGGGATATATGGGGACTATATAAGGGTCCAAGGACCCAAATAATAGGGCATCCATTAGGGCCAAAATACCATTAATATTATAGTAGTTGAGCCTTAAAACCCTACTATTTGGGTCCTTGGACCCTTAGGGATTTGGAGGAGGGTGATCATGAACAGCCGCGAGCTCGGAAGGGGCTTGATGGTGGGCCTAAACCCTAAACCGCGAGGGGTGGAGAAAGATAGTAGGGTCCAGGGCTTGATTCCTTTATAGCCCTCATGCATATGTAGCGATCCTGCAGAACAGTCCGGCAAAACCCTCTTCGCATGCTTGGAACAGTACAAGTGACAGTGAGGACACAGAAGTTCATCAGAACAAGCCCTATGCCCTATGCAATCTTGAAGGGACACACCTATACTTTCCTTGGAATCTCTATAGATGATCCCGAAAAGATGCTTCTCATTGAAAATACCCTTGATTTCAGAAGCTCCCCTATGTGTCCAAACGCATTGACAAAATCATTACTGGACACTGCGTATGCTTGGCCCTGCGCACGCCACTTGCCTGGCAAGTTTTTCTCAGGACTTCGTGGCATGTGGGCGTTTTGTTTTGGCTCCAGGTATAGGATTTAGACGCGAGGTCTACGGTCTGGGTGTGATTAGGTTTATGTCTAGAGCTGATATCGTGTATTGCGCCGCGCTCAATTCCCACATGCCTCATTTAGTGTTCCATATCATTTTCCATGTGATTCTCTTTTCCTCTACTTGTAAGAGCCCTTAAATCGTGGAGTTATTGAGGCCTTAGCATGCCTACAATAATCCTTGTGGTACCCATTACTGGGAGTGACCAAATATTTATTCTGAAGAAAAGCAAATCTTACACCAAAATCACCGAAATGGCCTAAATCCTATGACCCCAGCTCTAAATTTAAATCCCAACTTGAACACTAAAAATCCAAAGGAAGGCTCCTATAAAGACTACTCATAGGACCATATGGGGGTTGCATATCTGCTTGAGGCTTCTGACAAACACTAAGCCCTAAACTGCCCTAAACCCCAAACCGCTTCGTGTAGTTCTCATCAGCCCCTGGCATCGCCTCATAGCCCGCATCCCTACACCCTAAACTCCCTAAACCCATCAACCCCTAAACTCTGAATCCTCAGAAATCCCTGAAACTTCTAGACAGGCTTAGGGTTTAGGGTTTAGGGCAGCTCAAGGTTTAGGCTTTCAAGAAAATGTAAGAACCCTGAACTCTACACTCTCAACTCTAAATCCTACTCCCTAGAACTTCCTCAACAGCTTAACAAACCTGAACCCTCAATCCCTTGAGCCCTAAGCTCCTGCCTAAAATTCCTCAACCCCTCAGCAAACCGGGACCCTAAGTCCCTTGAGCCCGAACCTCCTCAATCCCTTGGATCCCAGACTCCCTAAACCCTAAACCCTAAGCCCTAGACCCTAAACCTCTACGTAAAGCCCTAAACCCAAAGCCTAAACCCTAAACCCTAGACCCCTAAACCCCTAAACCCTAAACCCTAAAACCCCTAAAACCTGCCAGGCCGACGCAAGCGTTTCGGGCTTCAGAGCCATAAGAGCCGGTGATGCTTCTCTAGAAAACCTTAGGGTTTAGGGTTTAGGGTTTAGGGGTTTAGGGAGTTTAGGGACTTTAGGGTTTAAATAGGGGCTAGAAACATCAACTGAAAGGGAGAACCTTGCTCTTTCAGGCCCAGGCTTCCCCCCAACAAGTTTTAGGGTTTAAGGCTTGGGGTTTAGGGGTTTAGGGTTTAGGGATTATTGCATTTCGGATTTAGGGTTTAGGGCTTGGGGTTTAGGATGTAGGGTTTAGGGCTTAGGGATTACTGTACTTAGGATTTAGCGTTTAGGGTCCAAAAAAAGTCCCTTCAAAAGGGAGTACGAAGCTTAGCACAGCGACTATACCTGGAGGGAGAAGAGAAATACATGTTTAGAGCTTAGGACTATATAGGGTTTAGGGATATGCGAGCTGCAGTCACTATTTCCGACAAGTAACTGGACACGGGTCCCTGTCAGGGAATTAATTAGGGACTATACGACCACAGGGACCCCTATGTCCACTCTTAATGGTCCCTTGGTAGGCCTAGTAGTGACCGTAGCTTATATAAGCCCAAATACCCCTACATACCACCTAAACCCTAAACCCCAAAACCCTAAACCCCCAAGCCCCTAAACCCTAAACCACCCACTTTCTACCTGATTTTCCATTTTCTTTGACATTCGATTCTCCGTCCCTAGAGGAAGGTTTGGGATCCGGCGGCGGCGGTTTGGTTTCACATTATGAGGGTCCAACAGCCTTAAGGTTACTTGGAGGCCCATGGGACTTAGTAACTACTTATAACGGGGCTTATACCCCTACTTATAATCCTCCTAAATGGGCTTACAAAGGTTACCCCAATTACAAGTAGGGTTATGATCCCAGGTATAAGTAACTACTAAGTCCCATGGGCCTCCAAGTATAGTAATTTCAACTGCTTATGAGAATATACACAGGGCTCACCCTAAACCCTAACCCCCCAAACCCAAAACCCAAAACCCTGCAGGGCTGAGGGTATATATCAATGTTTTGCTGATTTTAGGTTCTAAGGTCACGGGTTCATAGATCCAGGAGGAAACCTTTCACCGTCAACCGCGTCAAAGCCTTGGCCAACATAAGTCAAGCTTGAAACTGATGTACCTCAACCCCTAAAGTATGTAGAATTCAATTATAGCCTTTTGGGCTGTTTTATGGGTTTAGGGCTAGTATTTTACATACTTTTGGGGTTTAGGTAGTGGCTTCTAGTCAAAAGTATTTAGAATAAGTGCCTTTTGGGCTATATATAAGGTAGGCTATTATTGTACCTAATTTCAGGGTTCAGGTAAACTCTAGACCCTAAACTTCCTGTCTCTAGGCCACTGGCTGGCACGGGCACCCGGCCACGAACTGTTGGGACCCTGTCCTGGTGGCGCAGAGGCGAAGTTGGGTTTTCGGGTTCTGAATTGACGGTTGGGGTGTAGACTTAAGGGTTTAAGGTGTAAAGTCACGGGCTTAGAGTGTAGAGTTCGGGTTTGGGGTGTAGAGTTAACGGTTTAGGGTGTAGAGTGAAGGGGGCATGGTGCAGAGTTTAGGGTTTAGGGGGTAGAGTGAAGGGTTCAGGGTGTAGAGTTGATGGTTCAGGATTTAGAGTTATGTGCTTAGGTGGGCAAGTGCGTCTTTCCTGGCAAAAGGTACGGGCGACAGAGAGGAGCTTAAAGGGGAGGATAGGGTCTGGAAGGGCCTGGAAGAGAATTTTTCCAGCCGTGAGAGGGGAGGAGTGGGCGCGACCCGAGCCGTCACTAGGAAGGTCAGGAGGGGTCTGGAAGAGGACCGCGACCCAAGTCGTCACCCGGAGGCTCTGGAAGAGGAGCTTATAAGCGAGACTCGAGCCGTCAGAGGGCGCGACCCGAGATGTCCGTCAGGCGTCCGGCGATGGGCGATGGACCAGAAGACAGCAAGTAAAAGTTAGAACCCCACGAAGAATGTGGGGAACAAGAAACGTAGCGCCTTCAACAAAGGAGAGTAAGCAAAAGCCTAAACCCAAAACGAAGAAGGACCCGTAGACCCCTAGGTACATAGGAAGTCTTCCCTGCTGTGACATGGCAGGAACAGAAATGGAGCATGGAAACAGCCCGAAGGATGTTGCTAGTCCTTCTTGTTTGGTCTTGGGCCCTATCCCTTAGGTGGACCCCCCACCCAGTAATAGCGGCTATAGGGGATAATAGGGACTATATTAGGGTCCTAGTATATTCCTACTATACCACTATTACAGGGCGGGGGGTCCTCCTAACCTATCCCATCCAATGCTCCACACTTTGACGCTCGTAAATGCTGTCTTGGCATTGACTATCATGACGCTGCCCAAAGAAAGGGCTCCCTAATTCTTGGAGACCCCATACCAGCCCATAAACCTTAAGTCCTACGTGCGAAGCACTGCCCATACTTATCTCGAATGATCTTCTACGGGCTGCATTAAACGAGTTTAATGTGTTGTTCGTCGCTTTGCTACTGTAGGGGCCATCAAAATGAGTGTTTGGGGTGGTGAATATCAATGGAGAATCTAGCTACTCAGGTATATAGGGCCTTCTGCAAACCCTTAAACTAAAATTATAAAAAAAAAAAAAAGGCACCGGAATTAGCCCATGATGTGGAGCTTCGTTTATCTGCATAGAAAACAGAAACCCATTTCATGAGACCACCAGCCGGAGAGAACTGTCTGGACACCAAATATGTTATATATTTGAGAGAAGGGCCGAAAACCTTTGAAAAAGAGCCCCAAAAGGAGCTTGTTCTGCATAATTTTGATGTTTCAAGTAAGGCCCTTCCAATCGCCGCGCTCTGGCAAGCCTGCTCGGCAGGGGCGGGCCGATTGCCGTGACGTGCCGGGGACTCGCCCAACGCCTAAGGGCTTCCAGTTTCAGGATTTGGGTTTAGTGCACGTAAGGATGAATGATACAATGATTATGAGCGAAGTTCAGGAATTGTTCGGCTTTTGGCGGAATCTGGTTAGTTTGCCAGCTTGGAACTATGGGTCAGGTATATGACGAAGTGCCTGTGTCATCTAGAGCATAGCGTACCTGCAATTTTAGAAGGCTCTCCGATATAACTTGGCGATTACTAGGATTTTCCCTACGAACGACCTCCAAAAATTCCAACGCAGTAACGAAGATCATTGGGGGAACCTTTTCTATGGAGACTACTAGTTGGAGCGAAGTCAGGTGAGGTAATTCTCATATCCCGGCCAGGGGGCTAGGAATTAACGCCGCAAAGGTTTGGGATTTAAGATTTGGGTTTGGTTTTGGACCTATGGTTGCTTGTAGGGGGGGAGGGCTTGTGTTCCAAGAGCACATGTTCTCGGCAAGGGCTTAAGTATACTTGCATAGGCGAAGATCACAATGTCCTCAGCGCAAGCATGCCTACAAATAAGGGTATACAGGGTTTAGGGTTTATAGGGTTACTGTACAAACGAAATCTTATCTTTTTATTTGCTAGATATACGCATAATACGGTAACTTATGTTCAATTACTGTACCCTAAGGGTCAAAGTACCAAATAATCATTCACTTGCCCAAAACCTGCGCTAAAATTACTACTACCGAACTCCCAAGTACCTGTATATTGGGTATTTAGACCCTTAGGGATAATAAGTTCGGGGAAAATTTGCAAAGATCGTGGATCAACGCCAAGGGCTGTCTGACTTCTTTCTCGGAACTTCTCTTGTCGAACGAGCTCCAGTCTGTTGACTAAAAAGAATGGCAAGAACACTTTGACTTCAACTGGAGCATGGCCAAGTGGTTGAGGTCGATTCCCGGGGAGAACGCAACTGGTGTCTTTCGCAAAAAAAAATCTTTCCAGAATGGCTGTGCGAGGAGCCCTTCTAGCAACCTCAAAGCAAGGGACCTGCATTGCATGGCCCTATCCTTCATATTGGGTAACTGTGCTAGCTGGCTCCTTGAATATGAGATATCTGCTGGCAACTTCTGTCTTGCATCCATTGTCGGATCCCAGGCACATGAGCTATAGTCTAAACTCCTAGTATCCCCCTTAATAAGCCCTACAGTAGTCCCTTATATATCCCCTATATAACCCCCCTTTAAGGAGTTTAGACTATAGTACACATGATGGATTGTCTCATTTGAAACCATGCGCAGATTCATTAAACCACATGCTCGGCTAGTCACAGAAGGCCACCTGCTCCACAGTGAGGCCCTATCCCAGAGAGTCCGTGAACCCCAGAGTTAGATACTTGGGCTTTGGGTCATAACAAGTTATACCCTCTATTGGGGCCTAAGTACCCACTATTAGGGACCATATACCCCAATTTAAGGTTACAAGGAGGTGCATGTATATAGTTATTAGGTACCTGGACCCCTAAAATATTGAGGGCAGAAGCCCTGCATACTTCAAGAGCGAAGTCTTCCATGGACCTCTCGATTTGTGCATCTGCCTCCCAGGCCTGTATACTCAAACCCTAGACCTTAAACTACAGATATCTCTATATACCTCTCTGTCTCAATAAGTATATATATATATGCCTATTTATCTATTCCTTAAAAGGGCCCAACTACCGGATACTTGGACACTTAGTGTAGCTTGTCGTTTGTTGCGGGCTTGGGGGTTCGAGGTTCGACGCTGTGGATTTCAAGAGTTTAGGGTTCCTGCGCCTGTAACATGTGCACGTTGCCTGGGGTCCTTTCACATACGAGGTGTACCCTTCAAGGGCTCTTATCCTCTCTGACAAGAAGCTTAAGTTTAGAGATTCGGAGCTTAGAGTTCAAAGCGTAAGTACCCTGAAGCCCTAAACCCTAAACTTACTGGTTCTTAATTAGTAGGGAATACCGCAATAAAATCCATATATATATATATGATGTGCACACATCATATTCCTTCATTCCCTAGTCAGCCCCATTGAGTAAACCCCCAGACCCTAAATCATGTCAGTGTCAGGCTACCGGCTCAACGATGAAACGCTTTTAAGCTGCCGTCAAGACAAGGGCATTACATTGTCTTCACCAGCCCCCGAGGACAAGGTTTAGAGTTTAGGGTTTCAGGCATGTAGAATAGCCCTTCTGGCACATTGTATAGGGTCTTGCGCCATGTCTGCTAAGTACACCTGATGTGCAGAGGGGCTTGGTGTAGGCATTCGGCCTTTGGGTTAAGGTGTCGGGGTACGTGTTTAGCAGTAAACGCATAGGGACTGGCATTCCCGTGTCTCAGGGTCCAAAACATTGCATATCAAATCCATAAACACTAACCCTAGTTTCCAGACCCGAATCTCTAAACCCTAAACCCTAGTCCCTAAATCCTTATGCCTTATCCCTAAATGCTTGACCCTGATCCCGAAACCCTTAATCCTACTTGAATCAAAGCCTCCAGCACCGAATCCTTAACCCCGATGAAAAAGGCTTAGACCGTACTGTGTTGCCACTTAGGGACCAGAGCTCCCAGTTTAGACTTCTCGGTTTGCCTCACAGACCGCCGATGGGCCAAAAATTGGCACCCCTCAAAACATGAACCCTTCACCCTAACCCTAACCCCTAAAACCCTTTCAAGGGGGTTGGGGAAGGGCTTAAGGCCTACGGGTTTAGAGTGTAGGGTGTTGGGTTTAATTGGTGGTGAATGTTGACGCAGCAAGGCTGTCCAAGGGCGTATTAGACATCCAGAAAATACGGGGTACCCTAAACCCTAAACCCTAAACCAGGGTTTAGGGTTTAGGGTTTAGGGTTTCTGTTGTAAGGCGCATTAAGACTAATGTTAACATTACATTAATAA